>JAHWFP010211637.1:0-17894 GCA_023313725.1 Lithobius niger | reverse complement strand
GAAGCACTTTGGGTATTACAGCCAATAATGGCCACGGTTTTCGCACGAAGCTATCAACCCGACATTAAAACTAACGGATGCTAATTATGGTGCAATTACATCCCGAGCGCGTAACATGAGGTGTATAGTTTCAAGTTAATTAGGATGAGTTAGTTTTAGTCTTGTTGAGTGCGAACATGTGCTTTTTAGCTATATCATTAGCTGCGTTTTTTTTTTTTTTTTTAGCTGTATTATATCCCAGTTGGAAATAAATAATCACAAAACAGGTAGCTGCAAGCACTGGGGCATCAGATTCGATCTGACTGATAGGTCTCGGCTGCATATCTTCTGGCTTCTTACAGCCCTGGGTTCGATCCTGGTGAAGGGAAGTATAGGATATTACCCGTTTTCCGAGTGCTGAGAGCTAACAATGTCGAGACGCGTAGCGTCGAGACATTGTTTGGATCTCAGTACGAGGAAAGCGGGTGATATCCTATTTATTATACGGTTTTTGCCTCTCAGTCCGACGCGTTTGGCTGCGTTTGGTCGCGCTCGGTGATTATGCAGGCGGAGCCATATTTCTTGTTCCTTTTTTGTTATGGCAAAACAAGTTATGGAGTTAGAGGATCTATCTGACTTATCGAGTAACCATGATGAAGACAATACGGACAATATTGGCTTATCAGGTGAAGCAGTAGAAGATGCTGCTAACAAAGACGATGGTAGTAATAAAGAACATTTAAGAGACATGTTTTCTGGTGGAACAATAAATTTTAATGAAGGTTGCAACGTTATTTTCAATTTTAAGTATCCTATAAAGTGATTTAAAATTAGCAAACTAGTGTATTTAAAGTCTTAAAACGCATAATGCGCTCGTTAATTTCATGACATTTAAATAAAAAAAATACTTGCTTAATATTTTCTTATTTTTTATTGTGGTTTGTGCCATTAATACCATTCCAATTGCCAGTCTATAATTCACGAATTCATTAATTTGCTATGGTTGCTGGCACATAAATATAAAATTCTTTCGTAACCTTTTTAAAATGTATGTATTGCGGTCCATAATAATCATGAATGTATCCGCCATTTTGATGCAAGAGCAACTGCCATTTTGATGCAAGAGATCGGCTTTCAGTACTGCAATGGCGGTTTCATTGTAGCAAAAACCGGGTAATAAGTGTATACGAACGGGTTATTCTCCGGTTGTTTTCCGCCTGTTGCATGGGGGTTTCCTCCAGGTACTCCGGTTTCCTCCCTCATGCGGCCAAAAACAACTGACACGTTGGTGGTTCCTTCCACTTAACCATCTGCTGCTTTGGCCTTCAAAATGTTTTAAGCTTACTTGATGACACCGTCTATTCTATTCTAAGTGAACATTCTTTGTGCCGTTTATTAATATTTATAGCGTAATGCTACGTTTTAATAAGCCTGCCACTCTAACAGTTCACAATATTATTTCTCCCCAACAAGAAGTCATCCTACACGAGGCTGCGTCGTCGTTTGCTAATAAATATCGAAGTGCTGAACAGACCAATGCGATAAAAAGTGAAATGCTGTCGATATCGATCGTCAAAGAAAAATGATAAGATTCTTGTCTAAACGATTATCATGTGTAACATTAAGATACGAAACCCCGTCCGAATACATCGAATTCTCCCCCTGACGCATATACGAGTCAAAAGCCGCAGTGATTAACTGTAGTAGCACAGCTTCCTTATATATAATGAGGCCTATCGCTCGGTTTCAGGCAGCATGCGAGCCGCGTCTTCCAGGACCGTCAAAAACTGCCGCGAGGTGTGCTGAAAGCACCCGTTTCATAGCACTGATTAGTGTTAGCTGGATGCACAGAACGTGGTAATCTTCTCATTGTTAGATTTCCCGTGTTGCAGCACTAAACAAACATTATTGTAAGGTAATGCTGACTATACTTGAAGTCTTTGGACGACTTACTGCTACGTTCAACGAACGTTTAATACATTTTTAATGAGAATAGAAAACGCCGTAGCCTAATATACAGTACAATACACACGTACCTTGGTTGTTCTGGTTGAAATTCATGAAATTAAACATCCGGAGACTTTGCTTTAACGTCGACGTGACAAAGAGGCCTTGGCAAGAAGCCATTGTTGTTAAACATTAATAATTTTGTGTCAATGCAGCGTTTTCATTTTAAAATACGCATATCACGCGTCAAGAGTACCTATCACAGTTCAGTCCGCACGCTAGAGCATTTCTTTCTTGACGTGTTCGCAGCGCGGCTGGTGGCAGAATCGGATGTAAGTAGACGACACGTCGAATTTCTAATGCCAAGCCAAGGGAAACCCAATATTTCGGCTGGTTTCGTGTTAAGATGCATACAACGAAACGTCCCAGTCTGTAATCGAGCTGGCTTGTTATGACCAAAGAGGCAGCGAGTTATCACCCTGGTGGTAACACCCCGGCTATCTCGATAACACCCCGACTCCGGTGACTTCAGCCATGGTAGCCAGCAGGATATATTCAAGAAAGATGCGGTTATTTCTAAACAATGGTCTCACTCAAGACGCAATGCAACACCATCATTGTTTGCTGAAGGGAAAATCAGCGTTAAGATTTGTTTCTTGTATGATTTCAGAATTCGTTAAAAATTATCATGATGCATGCACAAAGAATGCAAACACGTATAGGTAGGGAATTTTCTGTTTCCCTTGATACGGCATGCTTCACGTACTAATACTCTGTACACTAAAGGCAACATTTTCTTTGTTGAGTCTGGTGAATTCCATGGGGCGTTAGCTTGACTTATGAACCATCTTGGCGCATTTTTGAAAAAGTACAGAGGGGAGCAAAAAGTTTGGTCTGCCAAAATTGATCAAATACCACAATTAAGATTTGCGGTATTGTTGTGTTCCATTGCATTTATTTTTTTAGTTTTTTATTTATTTAGTATTCTACGAGAGCCTAGAGGACTCAATTCCATATGCCCTACACTAGATTTAACACTAAGACTACTCTTGCACTAACACCGAGTCCAGCACAAACAAGATATTCCCCAAGAATTTCCAACACACAGACAACAACCAACCGTCAATTGCATTGAATTGAACATAACAATACCATAATTCAGGAATGATTTTGTGCACTACTGTTCATAAAAGACACTGGACCCAAACGCAAATGCGATAAAAATGGGATAAAACACTAATATTTCGATAACAAGATGTGTACACACGGTATCCACATCAGAGTAACAATAGCTTATTTTTACTCTGATGAAGATAGCGCGTATCGTATGCACTACCTTGGCATCGAAATATTAGTGTTTTATTCTATTTTTATCGCATGTGCTTTTGGCACCAGTGCTTTTATGAATACCATAATTATTAGTTGTTGTATTTGGTCGCTGCTAGCAGAGCAAACTTTATGCTTTCCTCTGTACATGCAGCTGTATATGCTTTATGTGATAAAGCATAGTTCCCATGCGAAATCTTCTGTCGTGGCTGGTGTCCAGGTGTTGGGGAACTAGATTTCACCTTATCCAATAAAATTTGTCTCCCAACTCACCTAGTACTCACGCCCACAGTTCCTTTACTTCAAATTAAAAGGCACCCTTGACGAAAATCGTGCTTCTGCGACCGTCCGTCATATTTGTCATTACAATTCGTATATTTCGTTAAGTGTGATGCTCGACTTCAATATAGACTGATGCCATGTTTATTGTCGCCCGTATCACTGGTAAAAGTTGAGCTTTTCAGTTTAAATTGAACCTAAGCCAAACTTAATAAACACTGAATACATGTTTATTGCAGTACCGCATCACTATAGAAGATTAGTGTGCCGTCAAAGGTTACGAGAAAGAGTGCTGAACAACGAACACCCCCTAATTAGCCAACAACGATTCTCTGCTTGTGCACGTGCATTGTTGTTTGATTCTGAAGAGCCCAACCACTGTCGAGACCACGAAAACACAACGAAGAATATGCCCTTCAGACAACATCGACGGAAAATTTTCCGTGTACAGTGCATGGTTCCTCGACTCCAACAAGCCTCATCACCGCACAAGAAATGAAAACTCAACGGCAAAATACCCCTTCATCAAAAAAGGAATTGCAATAACATCAGCAATTGGCGAGTGTAATATTTGGTAGTATCCGTATTTTGTACTGTTGGGAAGCTGGCCCAGGGTTTACCTAAAGCTATTCACAACATGACTGACGGGGGAAATGGGGTGGAGTTTTAGTGGTTGGTAGCCGAAATCGGGATAAAATTTCTATAAAAAATTCCTAAGGTTCAAAGCTTCTTTAACCTATGATGAAAAGATGTTACCCAAAACGTGGTTCAGATTTGGGTTGGTTTATTGGGATCGCCTGAATTGCGGGGTTTGGGGCACAAAAGGATTCAGGAGGAATGAACGTTCGGCTCGTTTGAATTTAAGTTCAACTGGTGATAAACAGAAAAGGTATACTTTTAAAATGAGGCGGGATGCAGCTCACAATAGCATAGATTTAATCTGGGTTGATGTTACATTAGGGTTAGGGTTGGGGGAAAATATTCTAAATACAAGGCCTAAATGGTATCCAAATATGGAGATTGATGCGGGAGTGGGGTCAGTTGGGAGGATCAGGACGGAAGTGAAGTTTTTAAAAGATAAATTTCAAGCCAAACATTCGTCCATTACGTAGGGTTACAATTGATTGCTCACAAAACGTCAAAGACAACAGTATTTCATTGTTGATAACAGAAGGTGATAACAAAATACAAAGTCTTCAGTCTTACAATCATTGTTGAATGCTGGAGATAACAATCGGGTGTTCAGATCGGCAGCTCGATATCGGCAATCGGTAGATGTAAACAAACACAAACTCTCTACAGTACTTGTAAGAATACATGCTGCCAGGATGGTGACTGTTCACTATTCGCCCGCTTTTCAATAATACTTTAATAATACATAACAATGCTTTAACCTCGAACGGTGTGGAAGACTATAGTTATTTGGCAACCACACTTTTAAACAATGAAAACCGGAAAATTAGGGTTACAATAATTACGGCAAAGACCAACAGCAACTAATACCAACGATAGTGAAAGCAGGGGGGGGGGGGGGACAATGTATTCCAAACCTTCGCACTCTGCATTCCTCCCGGTGCTTGGCTGACGCCGGTAACGCCAACATGGCGTTAGCTAACTTCGGTGCTCATCTGAATTCGGGAGAGGTCAATCCTACAATGTATTTATCTATTTATTTTATTTACAAAATTATTGTAAGGCGCTATAAAGAGCATAACAGCAATTTCAGATTAAAGCACACAATTTTAAAAACAGAAGAAACATGGCGGCATTTAGCTGCCCACCATTTTCGCTTGAATTAGATTCGTGAGAAACACATCCCATAATTCACCATTCCTGTTGTAATCACTCGAAGGCAATGCTGGTTGCCACAAATACATGTGAAAATTCTGTAAATGTTAGAAACGATGCATACATCAATTTATAAAATCAACAGCTATTGGAAAATTAGTTCAAACTTTTGCCTGCGCTAGGGTAAATTTTGCAAACAGTATCACAGTTTAACTGTAGCTGTGCATGTTTTACCCTACTCATCGGACTTAAGTTTCTCCAACATTTTTGGGCAACTGCAACTGAATTTGCTCACCATATTCAATCTTCATGGTGGCTGCCATCCCATAACCTCAAAGAGGACGTATCACAGATGGCTGCACCTTAAATGGTGAATCTGCATCTCTCCGGTAAACGCCGTTTACCATATATCGTCCTAGGTGACGTAAGTAGATACAACTAGAAAACAAATTCCAAACCTATTTTGAGTCTCATCAACCAGATTTTAAACCTAGCATGCACGTGAACTAAACCACAGATGCGAGTACCCAGTGGGCCACATTTGATAAGCATGCTTTGGATGCTTTGGTAGCATCCAAATAACCACCTTTAAATGGCATTAAAAGTTTTCAAACGACAATGCAATTCATGTGAAATCAGCATAGAATTCCTTCCATCACGCAAGAAGTGATTCAACCACAACGACTAAACCGGGCAGCATGTCAATACCAACCCCAGCTAAACAAAGGGGTGTCCATTTATCATAATGTCCTGGCATATGCTTTGGGGGGGTTTGGCGATAATAATGCGGGGGAGGGGGTACTTTGATCTCTTTATTTGAAATTAAAGCAATGTTAAGCAGAACCCTTTGCGATGACCCCTTCCCTTACACCGCACGCATAGTCCGTTAACTTCAGGTTACACTTAACAAAAGCGGCTAAAAGCAGCGCGGTCTTGACCCCGGAAAATTATTGCGTCGTGTTGATTAGGCAAGTTTTCTCATTAGCCGCCGGTTGACCTCTCGGCCGGGGAAATAAGCTGAGGAGATTTGTTTTGTCAGAAACAAAATCACTCGGTAATTTGTCACTGATTTCATTAGGCTAAGTTGCACACGGTTGGCCACTTGGCGCTTGGCGCTGGGAATAAACACTTTATCAATATCACCATTGCAAGGCCGCCAGCGCAGACTGTTAAGCTGAAATCCAGGCTTCATAAAAGCCGAAAAGTTGAGTCCTCGGATACGAAGCACCAGTCGTTAATTTAACCCAAGGGTTTGAGCTGCTTCCCCCCGCAATATCATCCCCTCCACAATTTGTTAGAGTCGCACCAGAAGCCGGGCCGTTATACACAAGCACTTTTGTCGTAAAATTCTAATGAAATATAATGTGGCGTTATTTTATAGGTCATACGTACAATAGAGAGCGGCGAGTGTGTGTGTTTAGAGTGGTGGGCAAGTTTGTGATCCACGGTAATCAAGAGAATTGCTATTACTGCCAGGTATCTACTCCGTGACATTTATAGTTTAATCCCCTGACAGTTAATGTTTTAATGCAGTTGTAAACTGAGATTCATGCTACTGATATCATCGTCAAGATTTTGGCTTGTTCCTGGAACTCGCCGTCACCGCGTATATAGGTTCGCGTCATGGTTGGCATACGTTTGTGAATAAGAGACTTGTGTCGTTTTGAGTATACGGGTTATAACTGCGCCTAACTTTTTGTGGAGTCGTCCACTATATAGTGCTCTCATTGTATTATTATCTCCATATCTTCTCTCGTATAATGAGGCGATAATTTATTCAAATATGAAACGTTTTCGCGTATAGCTTTCGCTATGGCTTTATCGTGACTTGTGACAGATAACTGCGAGGCTATAATTTACGTGGCCGAGCATATGCGCGGGCGGCTCTGCTTGGCTTCGGCGAACCTGTATCGTTTTGACCTCTCCTTGGCGCTGTCCGTTGCCGCTTGGCTCCTGCGATGGTGGGATTGGGTGCAAAGTGATAAACGGGTCCCCCGAGAAAACCGGGTTTCAGAACGTTTTAGGGACACAACGTTCTACTCGATAAGCGGCTTGGTTTGTAAGGAAGTACAGTAAGGCAAACCCTTGAAAAAGAAAGAGGTATACTTTAAAACATTTCTCAATGTGCACAGATGCTTAATGCTTACAAATGAAATTTTCTAGTGATTGAGCTTAAAAAAAACCTATATACACTCGTACGATTAGCAGAACATTTTACTGAAATGTTCAGTCATTATACCGTAAAGTCAGGAGAAATTTAATAATATTTAATGCTGTTTGTGACTGCTCGAGAACATGTATTTTATTTTATTTTTTCGTATTGCTATCGTCGTTGTTATTTATTAGTTGAAGACAGAAAACCGAAGGCTCGACAAGAGTGTTGGCCGAGTCAGTGTGGCTCAGCAGTAGGTCCTCGGGTCGAATCCCCTCTCAGGCAGTCTGACATTTAAGCCCAAAAGGCAACATCAATAAGTTTGCATCTGTGTTTTATTAGTTGAATATTACAGAGGCCACCTCATTTAGTAGGGGGGGGGGGTGGTTGAGGCGTAATGGCGCGTCGACAGCTTGGTCATTAGCTCATTTAATATAGGGAGGGCCGATAAGGGCACGTTATTGAGGTCGGTGCGTGCACGTGAATGGGATGTCCCTGTCCTCTTCACTTCAAGTAGAAATTTCCCCTGCATCCACCGGACACTTGTCCATTCTTTTATTTTAAGTACCCAACCCATGTCTTCTATTCACAATTTTATGCATTCCTTGTTTACACTTAACAATACCTCGCATTCTTCTTCGAATAATATGGCGGCACAGCAGAAAAGGCAAAGCAATTAACGAAAGGTACTTTGATAATCGGCACGGGAAAACTGCGCGACTGCAAACATGGGAACGGCCCCCACTTCCTAATTCCTCCGTTTCCCTCCTCGGCCATTCGAAAAATCTAGAGCCCATTTATTTCGGAAGAGAGATTTGCAGCCTTTGCGGTTCAGTCGTTGGAGTCTGTTGACTCTCTTAAGTTGATATGATTTACGCATCGGTTATATGGTTTCGTTACACAGCCACCCCCCGTACATACTGGAGTAGCCAATTTTCCCATGAGTCTCGTAGCCATAGTTTACAACCGTTGAATTTTGTGCCGAGGATCCGCGGACATTGTTCCCGTGTAAATCATCCGACATATCATACGGGACGGGGACTGAGGCGGGATAAGATGTGGAACGCCGTCGTGAACACACTCTTATTCATGCAAAAGGCAACTCCCCGCAAGAACGGATTGCGGCCGAAAGATTTAGTGTCCGAGTCCGACTCTATTGGTCATATCCGGAATTGCGTGCATAAACCAGATGAAAATGAACTGCTTCGGGGCTCCATCTTTTCTCCCGATGTCTCTACGGGACAAAGTTATTACCCAGTGACGGTGCTAAACTTTGCAATGTAATTTCTCAGATATTAAAACTGAATGATTCTGACGGTTCCTCCTGCAAGAAATTGAGAAATGGACTTAAAAGAATTGTGCAGTATTTTTTCCTGCCTCTTCGTTTGGTGCTAATAGCCACAAGCTCACATCGAAGTCCCCCCCCTCTAGTTTTAAATTTTTAAAAATTTGTTTTACGGTCTGTACGTTTTTAACACGTCCTAGTAAATTATGGCTTGTTAAGATGGACATTTTACGTGCAATTTGACTCATAGCTTTCTAGTGTTATTCGTAATTTGTTTTTACTTGCTGCTCTCGATAATGACTCTGCAGAGATGAGCCGAAACGTCCATTTTTAATTTAAATTTGTACGCTTTCCTGCATTTACTCTGTAGCATTCTACAAGTACTTTTTTTATTATAGTTAAATTGAATAATCAATAGTTTTCTTGTCAACATCACGTTTTTTTTTTCAGAATGCAGGCACGTTACCGCTGCGAAAAATTACATAAATTAAGTGCAGTGTTAATAAGAAGGGTAAAACTACTGAAAAAATGCAGGATTTGTGACAAATTAGGATTTCAACATCAGCCAGTTGATTTCAAATGAACTAATGGGAGACTTTTAATTCACACTCGGAATTCACGACTCTTGCAGTAGTGTGCACAGATCCCCCCAAGAAAATAGGGGCAATCTTTAGTAAAAGGACACAGTAAGTGTTAGTGAAAGTTTTTGAGGAAACATTTTTTTTGCTCTTTCTTTTTTACCCTTTCTTAACTTTTTTGCCCTTTTCATGCCTTTTCTGCCTTTTTTAGGTCTTTAGGCCTTTTCACAGGCAACGTCGCACCAACAAATGTCGGTACGAAAAGGGCATTTTCTACAAAGGGCAGGGGCAATGCCCCCTTCCTCGGAGCGCCACTGGACTCTTGCGTTACAAATAAAATACGACTCATCTTGATGTCACCAGGCTGAATAATAATAATAATATAATAAAAAATTTGTTGCGACAGCAACGGGTCTGGCAAGGACTGGGGAGTCACTAACAGCCAGCCGAAATTACATGTAAATACATTGAACATAATAAGGCCAAAGAATGATGATGGTAAGAGGTTTGGGGACACGAATGCCTTACCACCAAGGTTAGACCTGCCAGGGACTCAAGGCCCCCGATGGCATCGCCAAACGTGCAGGACATGGGAAGGGTGTGAAAAGTGTTTAAAGACCCAATACGATGCTGAACAATAAAAAGTATAAACAGTGCTAAAATTTGTATGCTAGTGAATATTAAAAAATAAAGCACCCAGATAATGGGATTTGTCATCACTTAAAAAAAAAAAAAAAATTAAAAGTATTAAAAGGCCCAAAATGATGGTGTACAATAAAAAGTATAAACAGTGCTAAAAATTGTGTAATTATAATCATAATAATAATAATAATAATAATAATAATAATAATATCTACGGTAAATCATCCTGTGCGGTGTACCAACCTTAACTTCACAGAGTAGATAACATTTTTGGCGAGGTAGGGTTGAGTAAAGAACATAAGTAGCCCACTGACAAGGCCAGACAACTCGCAAGCAAAAGAAAACACGCTTCACAAATTTTCATCACGATTTTTATGTGCCTTGATCACCTATACATCATACAACAAACAACCATGTGTAAAACGAAGCAACTGTATAATCAAACCCGCTGGCACCCATACTTACAAACAAGAAAATGTAAAAAAAAAAAAAAAAAAAACATAAAAAAATGGGAAAGCCATATCATATTACACCAGCGCGCCACCATCTTTAAAATTGACGTCACGAAAGCACAAGCTGGCATCAAAGGAAACCTCAAATCCGATTTGCAGGCAATTGATCAAAGAGATCTTTCCAATTCAACATTAACAGGAAAATCTTTTATAATGTTCGTGGAACGATCGACTTTTACAGCATTGATGCGTAGGTGACCAAGGCACATAATAATCGTGCTGAAAATGTACGAAACTTTTTTTATGTGTTTTCTTTGCGAGTTGTCTAGCCCTACACAGTGGGCTACTTACGTTCGTTTCTCACCCTTAACTTCATTAGTCAGGTTTTTGAATTATGAAACTTGCACTACAAAGGAAAAGCAACATTGAAAATACACGCATTTAAAATCCAAGCAAAAAGACTCGTTCACCTGTAATATCTCGGTATATAAACTGGCTATAAACGGGACAGAAAGCCAATTGGGCTCGATAAGTGTTAAAAAAAACGGATGCAAACCTATTTAAGTTGCCTTTCGGACTTAAATGACAGACTGCCTGAGCGGGGAATCGAACCGACGACCTCTGAAATCAAAGGCCGGAGTCCTAGCCACTCAGCCATACTTACATGGCTGATGCTCCCTATGGACGTATCCTTTGGCCATGTCAGTATGGCTGAGTGGTTAGGACTCCGGCCTTTGATTTCAAAGGTCGTGAGTTCGATTCCCCGCTCAGGCAGTCTGTCATTTAAGTCCAAAAGGCAACGTAAATAGGTTTGCATCCGTATAAACTGGCTACAATAGTTAAATAAACACAAAAAAATGTAAATTTGTCCCTTTAGGTGCGTGACAAGTGACAAAAATGGCATATTGAAATGTGTAGAAAAAGTATGTTGAGCTGGTAACACACAGATTCGGATTGGCCCACCCGGGAATCCCCAGGACCCGACTATAGATGGTCCATTAATGTAGTCATGGACCTCCTGTAGTGCAAAAAAAAAAAAAAGCGCACAAATGTACAAAATTCAAGCAGAATGCATCCCAAGATCCGAGAAGATAGTGAACAAAAAATAAAATGGGTCTCAGAAATGTGGAGATTAAGGAGGCCTAACCGCTCCCAATCCGACCCCAGTTCATTCCTGCAAATATCAAATCCTTATTCAGCTGATTTACCCAAGTAACTGCAGTCTTTGAAGAACTCCTTAAGAACGGTTCTGAACAAAATGAGTCCCAACACGCCACTATTTCCTGCTAAAAATACAGATTCCTTGGTACATTATTTACAACTAACCCATGATTCTTCATGGAGGAGAAAGACATAAGATCGTTCTGCAAAAGTGCTCCATATACAAAGCAACCATACTTTTTGTCGATGCGTGTTTCTTACCAATCTCATACAATATTAATTTTACTGGGCTTCATTTAAAGGGGTTTGCATTGGTGACAAGGGAAGGAAACCAACCCAATTCAAACCTAAGCAATCCACTGCTGCTCAAACACAAGCAGTTTCCTGATGGGTGCAGGCTGATTTAATTTAGCATTATTGATAATTAATTACTAATGGGTTGGCAACCGTAATTATTATTAGCACTGACACAATTTGTGAAAAAAAAAAGAAATTAATAAATAAACTATGTTCTACTGCGGAGTTAATACTAAATCAAAAAGAAAGAAAAAACAAATGTGTGTAATGCTAAGATTGTTTGGTAAGCTTTTTAATACAGCCATACAAAATATAACATTTTACTGCAATCTTTTAAAACGCTCCATGCATACCGCATTCACACTCAGAACACAAGTAACACGCCAGCATTATGCACCAGCGTCGGTTTAGACGGCGTCAAAAGCGAACCTGGCAGCATACGAATAGGGGCCATAAATCGAATTGTTTCTGGCCGTTATCGGACAAGATTCATTATACATAGTCGCTACCAATACTCCTAAAATACCGTAATTTTCTGTTTATTCCTGTTTATTAAGCGTGACGATTTTGAAGATTGAACAGTTACGCAACTACAGTTCAGTCAGCACAATTTTAAGTCAGGCCTTAGAGTCACAAGTGTGATAGATGTTAGCTGATGTTGCTTTGTGCATCTCACGAGTGTAGCATCAGGGACAGATGCGTGACGTAGTAGCGTAGGAAAGAAGAAAACAAGCCAAGCAGCAGGTATTATACTCTAGAAACAACGTCACATAAGTAAGCCACCTGTATGCACTTATGTTTTGTCGAAGTGGCATGACCCGGATTCGAACTGGCAACCTAGTCCGTCCCTAGATCCCTGACATAACGCCTTTATCGATCTGGGCACTCCTCCACTGGCATAAAGATGGTGCTGAACCCGATTTCATTATGCCAGTGGAGGAGTGACCACATCGATAAAGGCGTTATGTCAGTGAGATGGAGATGGAATGGGTTGCCAGTTCGAATCCGGGTCATGCTACTCCGACGAAACGTAAGTGCGTACTGTGTTAAGTTGGTACTATGTTAGTTGTGCACGGGTAGCTGCGAGCACTGGGGCATCAAATTCGATAGGCGTCCTGGTCACAGCTGCACATCTCTGGCATCGTACAGATCCGGGTTCGACCCTGGTGAAGGGAAATGTATATGTACGGGTTTTTCTCCGGTTGTTTCCCGCCCGTTGCACGAGGGATTCCTCCGGGTGCTCCGGTTTCCTCCCACATGTGACAAAAAAAAACTGTCATAATGGCGGTACCTCTTTGACTTAGGTAATTGGGTGGGTGCGTGCACATTTTAAGCCCAACCACAAGTCCGTGAGACCTCTGTGAGCGGAGCTATTCGAAAGTCTCTTTGTGTTTCTAGTTCTATTTTATGTATGGCGATTTGTGTATATTTATTTGGTCTAGTACTAAGTGGTTTAATAGTAAATTGAAATGTAGGGTACATTTCTTTCCATGTACAGCAACTCCCGTTCCGTCTTTTCCTCTCCACCCTTTCGAACTCCCTATTTTCTTCAATTTTTCCTTTTTCGTTTTTCGTTCTGCCTCATCAGGGCGAATCGGAAAGGAAAGGAGGAAATGATGATTAGGGTTTGGAGTGATAAATCGTCTTCCATCATTTTCCGTATCCCACGGAGCCAGAGGAAAGAGTCCGTGCTTGGTACTTTTTCTTTTTATTATTTTTATCTCACTTTTCCTTCTCTGGGGAGAAACCCAAAATCGTAACGAGGCTTTGATCTCATCTCGGTTTTGGGGGGCCCCGTCTTTCGCCACCTTCGCCAACACATACTCAATATGAAAAAAAAGGGGGCGAAAAGTAAACGACATGGGTGCTGAGAGGTGGCACCAACTGTCATTACTCGTGATGCGGTATATTACTGAGATGGGCATTACAGGAGTACAAAAAAACATGGAGTGATGAATTCTGATTCATTTTTTTTCCAGTTGTGATCAAATCACTAACGTCTTTAATTTCCGGCCGATACACTGAAGAAGTAAAATTCGACAGAGTACAGATTCAAATCATAATCTTCTAAGATCCATTTAGGGGTATTTCCTGCACCCCGTCACGATCTACCCCATGACGTGCAAAGATACCCAGACCACTACACTGTAATGGAGGTTGGCGCTAATGACCTGGCTGTCCATGGGCCATTAAGCCACATCCTGTCCCGATTTGCCCCATGACATATGATGAACGTCATGCCTGCATTGAATAGACTCTAACTACCATCATAAACTTCTAACATCCATTTCAGGGTATTTCCCGCATCCTGTCCCGATCAGCAGCATGATGTTACGATGACATGCCATGCCTGCATTGTATAGACTCGAACTACCACAATAACCCTCTAAGTTCGATTTCAGGGTATTTCCCACATCCTGTCCCGATTTGCCCCATGACGTATGATGAACGTCAT
Source organism: Lithobius niger (assembly GCA_023313725.1). NCBI lineage: Eukaryota > Metazoa > Arthropoda > Chilopoda > Lithobiomorpha > Lithobiidae > Lithobius > Lithobius niger. Next base: position 3,553 of record JAHWFP010211637.1, on the reverse strand, counting down.
GCCTGCATTGAATAGACTCTAACTACCATCATAAACTTTTAACATCCTTTTCAGGGTATTTCCCGCATCCTGTCCCGATCTGCAGCATGATGTACGATGACACGCCATGCCTGCATTGTATAGACTCGAACTACCACAATAACCCTCTAAAATCGATTTCAGGGTATTTTCCACATCCTGTCCCGATTTGCCCCATGACATATGATGATACGTCATGCCTGCATTGCATAGACTTTAACTACCATCATAAACTAGTTTTTCTGAATATTGTAGGCCTATTCATTCCTTCTGGCTCAGTCAACTAGCTTGATAATAATATTATGACTACTTTATTAGAAAACTTAAGCCTTTTTTTTTATTATTATGCTGAGACGCAAGTAGGCATCAATGAGTTACTTTCAGCAGAATGCCAGCTAACAGGTAAAGAACTGACAAATTCAAAAATTAATAAACATCGTGATTTTTATAACCTATCCAACATCCAATATGGTGGGTGCCTGAGTGGAGCAGCAACCGTTGATCTATTTATTTTTTAAAATGTTTATCTTACAATTGCAGGGTCTCAATATGTTCTATACCACGATCCACGGCTGTTTGCCGTGATGTCATCATGAGTCAGCCACTGACGAACGAGAATAGCGGATTTTTGGCCGTCTGATTGGACTAGCCCAGTCACGTGATAGGCGCGTCACGGCAAACAGCCATGGCGCGGGGGTATATTGGTCGAAAATTAATAAACTTCATGATTTTCATGAACTCATGGGTTCTTTCCCTGTTAGATGGCATTCTGCTGAGAATTTCCCTGACAGAAATTTGCTCACTTGATCGTGTACTGAATTGGTCCAATCACAACGACTTACAGTGATAACACTCCAGTAGCTTTGGAAAGCTACTGAGGTGTTATCACTGTACGTCGATGTTCATTGGCTAAATTTAAAACTAAATCGTTACGGAAAAAATCCTCTAGCTTTCATTGGTCGACGCACTGTAATGCAAAATGTGGCAAGCACTATCTGAGGTTGATGCACTTCCAGGCGTCACTCGCTTCAAACGTTACAACGTTGTCATGTTAACGATACGTTTGTTGCATTCACTTCAAATAAAAGTATGTATTTTCCTACCAAAAACAATCCGGAAGGCCTTCCTTTCGAAATGCGCACTGTCTCGTTCGTTTGCGTAACATAGCAACGCCTGGTGTCACACGTAGAAGCAGCAACCGCTGGGGCAGCTACCGGCCGCTACCGTTAGGCCTAACGTAACCTAGCTACAATTCAGAGAGCAACGTTTTTATAATTTATTACGCTCCACTATACCACGTATTTGATTTTTTTTTTTTACTTACTCTTGCAATTTTATAAAAAGTCTAAATATGTACTACATTTAATAATTTATTAGTACGGATTTGTTTGAAGTAAAAATATTTGGAGATGAGCACCAATGAGACATTCTTCAGCGGCGGCGAATATCAATTTGTCCCCTGCAGCCGTGGTGCAAATCGGTACGCTGAAATGCGGCAGGAAGTGGCGACTTTCAAACATTTTTTTAATTATGCATACGTAATTTAAAGTGCTGAATAAAAAAAAAATGACGAGAAATTCTCTAACTAAATACCCCGCGAGCTATTGGAAATTATCAAATTTTTTCCAACACTCGTGTGTTTTGGCCCAATAAACTCACTCGTGCTATTTATTGGCAGATAATTTTCCTCGTGCTTCGCACTCGTGAAATTAATGTCTGCCTAAATAGCACTCGTGAGTTTATAGGGACCGAAACACTCGGGTTGAAAAAATTATCGATAATTTCCTTAGCTCTTGGGATATTTCGTATGATAGTTTTGTTCTTTCTTTCTGCAAAACGAGCACATGCTCGACGTAAGGCCACACCTTGCTGAAACTTACACTGAAACGACCACGCCTTTCTACTCAGCAATTTATAAATCAAGATTTACTTGGCACTGAATGGTCACCGATAAACACACTACAGATCTACACACTATTTCTCACTCCGAGGAAGCGGTTTGCTTTCATTGTCGTTATTTCCATGCATATTAGGACAATGACATCATCTTTGTGTATCGTTGGACATTTACGGAAACACGAAGCTGCTTGTCGTCAGGATTTGGAGCTTTACATTTAACTGCGTATAGGAGCGGCACAAAAACGTGGTTTAGGCCTACTTAATAAGAAATACCAACACTTCCGCAAACGAAATGACAGGTAGGATGACGAAACGGGAATGGGGGCTAGCACCGCTATATGCCAAATCAGGGACGTAAAGGTTTGGGATAGGGGGACCAGCAACTAGCTGCGGATGCAGAACCAGCTCTCGGCACAAGGGCAAGCCGCCTGTGACGCGATTGACGTCATCCATCATGTTTATCGTCCTCCATCTTAGTTCCCCCAGGGGCTTCCCCTACCTTCCCACCTGCTGGAATGAGAAACGCGCCTAATACAGTGGAAGCATCGCGAAGTTGCTATCAAGTTTAAATTTATACAGACGATTACGAGGTTCAACACAGGCACCCAGCGTTTTATTACAGATTTTTTTAATGTATTTTAGTATTCGAATCAGGCGAAGTGCTGTTGTTAGTTAATAAATCGATTGAACGTTGCGTGTTACTTGCCTGTGTAAAACGAAGCGAGGATTTCAATATGGCGGGCGCGAGCAACCGTCCTTGCGCATGCGCTGATGTTCTTTGCCGCTTGGCATGTTGGGATACAACACGGCGCTGACCTAGTTAGGGCTGGAAGGAATGCGAGAGCTTGTAGTTGCTGGTCCCCCTAACCCAAACCTTTACGTCCCTGGCCAAATAAAGGAAAACATCGTAAACATCGTAAATACTTCGTCAAATCGAAAATCGAAATCGTAAATCGAAATCGACATCGCAAATCAAAAATTCTGAAGAATCGTTTGCGGAGAGAAAACAAAAATTCTCACACCGAATGCCACAGATCATTTGTGCGGCTTAGCACTCAACTCCTTTCTAGCAAATTTCCCTCGACCTTTCGTCTCGCGAAAGTAAAGGCTGGGACCTCGATCTTTCGTCTCGCGAAAGTACAGTTTGGTACCTCGACCTTTCGTCTCGCGAAAGTAAAGTATGGTACGGAGTTTCGTGCTAAAACGCACAAATTATTGATTTCTAGAAGCATTCGTGATATTATGACTGAAAGTAACCACCAACCTACAAAGTAATTGCACTGTGACGTACTCAGGGAGTAGACGATTGAATCCAAGAATAATCTCAAACCCAATTTACTCCTTACTGCATAGCTAGGGGACTATGCACTGAGAACACATATTAGGCATAAAACACAAGTTTAGGAGCTTGGTCTTATCCTGAGCTGAGTCCAGGGAGACAACGTTTCGAGTTGTCTGCCCCACACCAAGTGCCTTCCCATGGTCCAGACCCTCGTATTTATGCGTGGGCCAGAACAATATAAGTCGCCTGAGGCATTACGTTGCGTAACCGCTAACAGGTTGGAGCCGGCTCTGACTGGTTTTGAACTATAGAGTAGCCTCGTTCCCGGCTGTTGGCGTTCGGCCAAGTTCCGGT
>JAHWFP010211431.1:0-13361 GCA_023313725.1 Lithobius niger | reverse complement strand
TTTTCCTAGCCAGATAACAGCTGTCCGAGGTGGGTCATCGTCCGACTGAACGCTTGAACGCTTGAACGCCTGAACGCTTGGGGAGACTCGTCATTCGTAATATTGGCATTTTCGTGAAGTGGGCCTCGTTTCAGCCTCGAGATTGTGCCTGAATGTTAAGCAAGTATTTTTAGCTTCGATCGAGTCTCGAAGAAGTTGCTGTTGTTTGAATTTTTCAGTTATTTTCTGTTATTGAACGATTTCTGTTAACTGAATTTTGCTGCTTAGCTGAAGCTGAAAGGCTGTTTCTTGATTTACCCAACACAACCATAAATTTTGATAAGCCACTGTTTTATGGCGAGCAGTTATGATCTTTCTAGAATGAATGAAGCAATTTAATGCGAAAACACGCATAAGGACTAGGAAGGGTACTTTGTATCCACTTACACCTAGCCTAAATTAAAAATCACATAAACCAATTTAACATTAAATAATTATACAATAGGTCAAGACAATCAATATGGTAGGCCTAATACAATTTTAAAACTTTTCAATCATAAAATACGTGTAAAGAAATAAAAATAGCAAGCTAAAGGTTTTAGTCATTTTTAAATATGCGTAGATGAAAGAAAAATAAGAAATAGTAAGCCAAACCTCTAGTCATGTTTCATCACTAAATTCACCCAATGTATCCCGAGAGATCAACTTTTCTAAGTCTGTTCTTTAAAATGGTTAGGGATGGAGCCATTACCACATCTGGGGGTAGTCCATTCCAAACATTAACAACTCCGTGGGGAAAAAAATACCTAGAGCAATCCTTTCTAACATTTCCCACAACGAGTTTAAGAGGGTGGCCTCTTCTACGTTCACAACCTCTAACTTTAAAGAAGTGATTGCCATCTACACTAGTGTGATTATGTAAAAGTGAGTATGTTATGTTTAGGTCAGTTTTTAATCTCCTTAATTAAAGAGAGTCTAAATTCAATATTTTTAAATGTTCGGAATAACTCTTGCTTTTCAGACTAGGCAATAACTTGGTGAAACACTGCTGAATCGACTCAACATGGTCAACATCATTAACCAAATGTGGTGACCATACTAGGCCAGCATACTCCAGAATTGGCCTCACTAAAACTATCAATTCCCAGATTAAAGTTTTAGCATCGCAAGAAGTGAAACAACGCCTTTGCCTAGCAGTTTTTACAATGTGGTTACATTGGGAACTACATTTTAAATCACTACTGAACCACACACCAAGGTCCTTGACTTTAACGACATGATCCAATACTTTGCTAAGTAACTGGTAATTCATTTTGCTATTTTTACCTCCTATATGGAAAACCTTACACTTGGAGCTTGAAATTGGTGACTACCATTTCTTAGACCAGATTTCAAGAGTTGATGGAGCTGATGTCAAGGCCAAATGATCCCCTACATGTTTAATACAATTGTAGAATTTAACATCAGCAAATTTAGGGGTCTTTACAAGAGAGTGCTCGAGTTTCAGCTCGTTATATAAACGAGAAATAGCAGGGGTCCTAATATGGATCCTTGAGGTACGCCACTGGTAACGCAAATTTCGCGAGAAATGACTGATACCACACCAACCTACTTTTTTCTGTTAACCAAGAAATTTTTTATCCATTGAAGAATGTTCCTTCATTAACAATATTTTTCCAATTTATAGCAAAGCTTGTGGTGTGGTACAGAATCAAATACCTTAGCAAAGTCAGTTAAAAAACATCAACTGGCTCCACAGATTCCAAAGCCTTAGACCAGTCATCAAGACACTGAAGCAGTTGAAGAACAGCAGATCTCCCTGGTTTCAAATCAAACTGGTCTTCAGATAATAAGCCCTTATTCAAATGGAAGGTCATTATGTGGTTTTGAACAACATTTTCAGTAATTATACACGGTATATAGGGCATTTTGAGTCCCGAAAAACCCGGGATTTACGGGATTGAAAACAGGCTAAATTCGTTTTAAAAAGTTATAAATTAATTCTTTTTATTTCGTGAATTTAATGTTACCTTCCTCTCGTCTACAGACTCAAGTCTAACTACTAGAAACAACATCTAAATTCTACACCAAGGTTGTAATACAAAATTCTTCAGTGTCCTTGCAACACCATGAAATAAAGTGGATACAAATTCGTCTTTTGCATAATATGGTGTGAGAAAGAGAAATAAAAGTTAACACGCAATTACACTTGCACACACAAAAAATAATAAAACAGTATTTTGTTTATTTGTCTCGTTACTACAGCATCATTTGTGAAAAGGACTGCAACATCGGTCCTTGTATAAACCTCTGTATGAACTTCCATGATAAAGTCAAACTTTGAGAAACCCTATAGTTGCCTCCAGAATGGACATACATCAACGAAATTCGGTAGTTGGAGTGGCTCTATAACTGTTTCACGACATACAAAATTTTAGGAACAGCAATAGAAGCGTTTAGCATCCACAGGATGGCAATTTCTTATTGTTGTTTTTGTTGTTATTATTGTTATTGGGGCTCTTTGCCTACCTGGAGATCAAACCTATAGATCTACAAATTTCAAGTTTTGTAGTTTAAACAATGAACATGCCCTAGAGACTTTTAAAGACTATTTTGATGTAACCATATTCTCGTTGATGTTCTTGTTGGGGAAAATTTTCTCTAACTAGAGATCGAACCAGTAAACTAATTTCAATATTCATAACTTAAAATGTAGATATTAAATAAGGACCAGGACCTTTTTACACGTTCTTTGAATACTATCACATTTTAATGTGACTACAGTACTTTTGATGTTATTCTTGTTGGGGAAATTTTGCTTTCACCTAGATAACAAACCAATGAACCGATTTTAAAGTTTTATACCTAAAACCGTATGTATGAACAAGGTCCAGGGCTTTTTTATCGCTATTTGAATATGACTACAATATTCTTATTGTTGTTGCCATCTTGTTGGAGAAATTTTGCCTACCTAGAAATAGAACCAATGAATCCATTTTCAAAATTTTGTAGCACAGTCTACAGAGTGCAAAATGTATCACAACTAGATTAAAAAATAATAACTTAAAAACACTTCCATTGATTTAAACTTCGAAAAAATAGAGCATTTCAAATAAACGAAGAACGTGTTACTAACATATTTAAGTTTTCACGATGTGAGTAATTTAAACAATGAATTTATCAAACGCAACCTTCCTTTCATGTAGTTTTTTGCCACTAAAAATAATAAGAATAAATCCCGACGTTTCTCTTTAGTTTGGAACAATTCCTCACGTAATAGTTGCTGAAAACGGTCTATTGAGTCGGCGTGGGTATTTAAAAGTGTATCAAGCTTGTGATTCACTTCAATATTCTCAAGTTCGTTTTCTTATCTCCCTATTTCAATTGCCTCCTTTACATGTTGTATCTTACTTATTGATTCAACAGTCGAGGTGTTACGGAGACTAGGTTGACATTTCCCGTGTAATGTTGCATTTTCGCTTGTATTTACTTCACAATTGCTGATCAATTCAGCTGTAGAGGAGTTTATCACTGGAGACAAACAAATTTTGCTCGTGTCACAATTTCAAGTGGATTTTGATGTAATTTGATCAACAAGTGAAGACGAGAACAACATACTGTTGTCATGCTTCACGGATACTTTTTCCTTTTTTGGGTTTGATGTCTTATTTTTATTCGCACGTTAAGATGATAATTGATATACGTTATAGCAATGGCTTCCAATACTTATTCGCCTTACTTTCCTTTTCGGCCTCTGAGAAAGCTCAGTGTGTTTCGTGGATGCATTCTTCATTACCATTTTTTCTCGCTTTGTTTGTTTGTACCAGTAGCTATTAAATATTTCCACTGCCCTCACTGCATTCAGCAGACTGGTTCTGATTTTTGTAATTATATATCAGAAGCACTAATTTTTTTAATCTGTGTATGTTGACTTTATCACACTGCATACATTTAATGGTTTTGCTCCACCATTACTACTACAGTTACTTAAGGAAATCAAGTGTTGAGTTCACATCCACACACACTTGCTAAACGAATTGTAGTGGTATGAAATGAATCTGCCATAAATGATTGCCATTCAAATACCCCAACGTATGTCTAACATTCAATTTCGATTTTGCTACACTGCTTTAGCAGCCATCATTGTGCCGGAAATAAGATGACCAAAAAGACACCTACCGTTTCCTCTTACTCTCTATTCTCTAAGGTTCTGTTTTTTTAGTCTTCTGTACAGCCGTACCGGCTGAGAAGACTATTGCAACGACTTTGTCCGTCCGTCCGTCCGTCCGTCGCTTTTTTCAACTTCGCAACGGTTCCAGAAATTGATGACCACTGTTTACAACGTTCGATTCAGTGTCAAAAGTTAGTTAAATAACATGGCAAATTAAAACATCGTCACTTCCTTATAGCTAGTAGACTTCTTCGATGTAACTAAATTAAATAATAACATTTCATCGTCGAATTGAAATCCTAAAGATTTGTGTTAACGCAGCCGTAAAAACAAAAACATTTTAGCTTTGTTTAAAACAGTCTTGTCGCATTGTTGCATGAATGAATAGGCTTACGATTGAACCAAATTCTCCATTAGGCCTATCTGCTACTTACGAAACTAAAACTGCCGTTAAAAAAATTAGGCCTAAAAAATGAAAATTAGATCTAAAATCATGTTACCATGGCAACGGCAATAGTTGCTACGAGTCGCTGCTGCAGCGTTTCTCCTGTCCCTTCCCTACTACCACTGATCTATATTAGGCTACATTGCGCATTACATTGTAACACTAACTGTGTGCGCGGAGGCATACCGTGTTGCAAAAATGAATATGCTTACTGTATACAATCCAAATCTCCGTTAGTTGCTACTTACGAAATTAAAGTTGTAAATTAGGCCTAAACGCTGACAATTATGCGTAAAACGTAAAATAAGCTTAAAAGCTAACACATTTGTAACGGGCAATTCTGATGGTTACTGATTTTAGATTATATAATAGAGATAGCTGTTGTAGTGCATGATAGAGGTGTGCACCTCAACATTGGAAGTGGAGGAACTGTATAGAAGACCAATGCGACTAGATAGTCGCTGTAGCCCCCTTGTTTCTCTTTCGAGGACCCTGATTTGCTACTCCAATGTTTAACTTTTCATTTACATCCGGAATTGGTCGCATACCAGCGTTGATGTTTGTGTTTGTGGTGTACGCCATGTTTAATCAGTCACGTGACAAGAGCAGGGCAGCTAGTTGGTTTTTTGGAGTTCTCTGGGTTTGGCAGCAACATAGACGTGTATATATCTTATTCTGCACCAAACACACGTTTTCAAAACACGTTTTCTAGGCGATGCTTAACTAAATTTGACCACAACGAACTATTACCCTGTGGGATGCTGCCACCTGGTGCCGAAACGCTCATTAACTCATTTTCAAAAAATATGGCGGTTATCTGGTTTTGCATGCATGCTCCTCAATTATTGGTTTTGGCATCCTTACAAAGGAGATGTGTATGCTCTTCATCGCAATCCCCTGCACGTGCTTTCCCCAACTGTAGGTGCTATTGCTTTCAGCGCAGGGCTACATCCACCCTTGGAGAAGATCTGAGAGAAAGTTGATAAAATTGTTATATTAAATGGTGAGGAGAAAGAACAACTTTTCTGTTTACTATCATCCTATCATCGTGTATTTTCTACCAGAGTGGGTAAGTTTAAGCATTGCCCAGAAATGGTGATTGATACTCTAGGAGCTCCTCCAGTAGATTGCCATCCCTACCCTCTAAGCTATTTAGGCAGACAGCAGGTCGCTGTGCATATTAAAAACATGCTTGACATGGGAGTAATTGTTCCAAGTTTCAGTGAGCATTGATGTCCGGTATTTTTAGTGCCAAAAAAGACGGACGGACTAGGATGGTGATAGATTTTGTCCCTCTCAATAAATCTTGTCCATGGGACAAATCCCCACTGCCACTCATTGATTCCCTCATAGCACGGTACGATAAATGTTCAAATTTTGATCTTTGCGATGGCTGTTGGCACATACCCATCGACCCTGAGAGTAATAAAAAAGCATAGTTTGTAACAACTGAAGCTCAGCACCTTCCGCTTCGTGCTCAATTTGGGCTTCGGAATGCCGGTGCACATTTTTGTCGTGCTATGACACAATGTGTCGAACCTATAAGTCACCTAGGTGCCACTTCATATGTGGATGACTTAGCGTTGGTCAATAGGGTTTAGAAGGACCATTTGGTAGGCCTGGAAGCTCATATGTCCATGATGGGCGAAGAAGGCTTAGCAAGACACTTTCAGAAAACAGAGTTTTGCGTTAAGGAACTATTGGTCCTAGGTTATTTGGTGACGGATGATGGTGTTAAAGCTAACCCAGCAAACTTGGCCTGTGCGAAGAACTGTAAAAGAGGTACACAAGTTCGTAGGCCTTGTGTCTTGGTTCAGAAAGTTTGTGGCGAGATTTGCCGAATGGATCTCCGCATTGACAGATATACTGCATGAGAGTAAACAAAAGCAACTCACTTGGGGTATTAGATAAGATGAGGCGTTTAATAACATTAAAAGTCCTTTATTGGATGCGCCAATTCTATCACATCCTGACCCAGCTACACAGTGGATTTTGCACGGAGATGCGGGCAGAACTGGCATTGGCTATTTGTTATGCCAGAAAGCAACAGACAGCGACCAAACTGTAACCGTGGAGATGGCGTCACGGAGACCGTTAGCAGCTGAATCTCGTTATTCCTGTTCTGAATGTGAGTGTTTACGTTTAATTTTTGGATTGAAAAAATGGTGCCACATTGTAGGAAGAGGAGATATACTTCTCGTAACAGACCACTATCCACTAACCCTAATGGACATCAAGAAAACACCAGAGGGTGCATTGCTCATGGTTAGTATTATTGTCTTCATTAGAGGCAAAGTTGGTTTTTCAACCCGGATGGTTTAATGCTCCCGCCGATACTTTGTATCGTATGTATGAAGGAACCAAATTCCTTCATATGAAGGAAGTATGAAGGAAGTCAAATTGCCCAATGTTAATCATCCATTGGGCAATGTTTCATGTTTTACGTCTTCAACAACGGTTGTTTCAACTGTAACATTGAGGTTGCACAGGTTACAGTGGAAATGATTGCATCAGAGACCCAACGTGACGAATTTATGAAAATACTCGCACTCGCTTTGCAAGGGAAACCCTGGAAAGCCAGTTCAGTTGCTGTACAGAGATTTGTAGATTTATATCTGGACAGATTCATCTTTGATCACCAGAGCGGTGTAATCTATTACGAGCTTGTGACGACCCCTCTGAATCGTCCAGTCTAAAAATGTTTATTCCTCGTAATTTACAGGAACGTGTTGACACCGAATCGCAGCACTGACGTGGAATGCCATTTTGGCACTAGAAAAACCATAGTACGCCTGCAAAGGCTAATGTACTTTCCAAGGACTAACAAATTAACCCATAGGTTCGTCAAAACATGTCATTCGTGCCAAACTCATAAAGGCCATGGCTTAAGAACCCTTCAAAGATTGCAAACCATCCCCCTAATCTATCCATTCCACACTCTCCATTTAGATTTGAAACAGAGGCTTTCTATGACTAAGTGTCTACGTAAGAACCGTAATATTCTGGTGGTTTCCGATTTGTTTATTGGCTATTTGTTATGTTTTCCTTTTAAAAAGTTAGAAAACGCTTGTTACATTATTGATAAATTGGGTTTTTCCCATTTTCGGGATACCAAGGAAAATTGTGTCTGATAATGTAAAATCATTTACAGGCCAAATTAGCACGGAATTCTACAGTCGTTTTAATATTAAACAAGCTGTTACCACCCTTTACCATCCAGTGTCCAACAGCCCAGTTGAGCTCCAATGCAAGAAGGTTGGTCGGATGGTCGCACAATTTTGTGAGGGCAATCCCAGAGATTGGGATGAAAAGTTGCCATTAATTATGCTATCTATTAACATCTCGATTGATTCGAAGACCGGATACACCCCGGCATACTAAAGTTTTGGTAGAGAGCTGGATATTGGCACTGACCCCCCTCCCATGTGTGATACCCTGGAATGACCCCTTCCCTTATGTGCTGTCACACTTACAGGTAATTTAAGGAAAGCCTTAGCACGAGTACGTCAGCTACGCCAATCAGATCGAGTCAAACTCAATGCTTGAATACCTAAACCTTTGGAAATCGCAGTTGGTGGCAAAGTCTGGGTACGTGGGCATTTCATCTCCCACAAACACTCGTAAGTAGTTAATAAAATGCCACCGCACGCCACGGCTCCGGCTCCAACTTATGCATTCATGTCACGTACGCGGGGTCGAAATTTTTTGACAGTTATGTACCTAGTCAAACTTGGTTATACAGTCTGATTATTTGTGTAAAAGCAATTTACTCACTTTTTCCTAGTTATTATGTACCTAGTCAAACCTGTTTATGCAGTTTGATTATTTATGCAAAAGCAAGTTACTCGTAACTAGTCAACCTTGAATTGTTGTCAGCATAACATTTGTATTATACTCCAGTCACGTAAATGTACTTCACCAAAACACAACTGGTCACGACTGGATGCTAATGTTCATTACTCGGTTCTACGTGACGCTAAATAGCCAGTCAGTATGTATGGAGTAGCTGTTATTCAACAGGACGAATGACGCTTCTCAAGGACACAAACTAAAGATGACAGAATGTAGTCCTAAGGACTCACAAAATAGTTATCTGCATGTAGCTTAAACATCCTTCCTGTACTGGAATCAGTTTTCCCCAAACAACAGCTGTCCTGTAACTGTATGAATGAGAAGTTCTTAGTGCAGTAGTTCTCAGTGGTAGCTACGTTGCCTCACCCTGATTTTACATTCCACTACACGTTTCTCATCATGAGAGCCATGAGCTAGAGCCCTCCCCCTCCCCCAGTTTCCCTGTTTGGACGTCCCTGCCATTTTGTAACTGACTGTCACATACTTTTTACTTAAAACCATTTTTTTCCTCAAAAATTTATTTAACCAAAGTAATGATATGAACTAGGCTGGTGTGGGAAGTATTCAAGGACACACTCAAACCCAAACAAGTATCAGTCATAACGTTTTTTATTGGTTATTTTGTAAACACATAAACTACTCACATTACGTCGAAAATTGTGGGAAGCAAATTGTATGTGTGGAAGGTCAAAGGTCACCAGCCATAAATCTATTTCTTCTTGAAGGTACTCGAAGGAACCAATCAAAAACGTCCTTCGTATTTCAAAGCCCAATCAAAAAACGAGTCAGGAAGTAAACATGCTCTTGACAAGCATCTTGTTTTTTTAACCATCCTCCAAGGCTGGTTGGCCAATTCAGTCACGTTTTCTCATCTACCTAGAGTAAAAAATTACTCAGTAGGCATGTTATCCTTCAGGCCAAGCAGGATCTGGCCAGTCAAAGGGCACTAAAACTGTCAAATAAATCAATCACATGCAAGCAATGTTTTTTCTAAGTCGACCAATCCAAGGCCAGTTTGAGTGAACGTGTTGGCCAATCCCAGTCACCTTTTTTTCCTTTACCCACGTTAAACAAGTAAATAAACTACACACGTTATTAAAAAAATTTTCTTAGCAGTACATTCGTTGCTTTGCAGTGAAGTAACATGTAGCACTTGCCATAAGGGCAAGGGCTTGAACCCCCTCCCCTTGTGTGTACATCCCTGCCTATTTTGTAACTGACTGTCACATACTTTTTACTTAAAATCCAATAGGACACGAACTATAAAATTTTAAGCCTTACAGCTTTTAATCAAAAACGAAAATTAAGTTAAGTTTTAAAAGTGATACTACAGACAGTCGTGTTGTTTGCTTGTCATTGCTTATTTAACAAATTTCACTCGAGTCTTTAGATTGTTTTAACTTCCGCCCCATCATTAATTGTGATATCTACCTACAAACCAATCACAGTCAAAGGAAAGAAACGATGGTTTGTGAATAATAGATCCCACTGTGGGTGCATACTGATTTTGGGTTTTTTTGTTGTCATTTTTTCTAGGAAACAAAACATACAACCAAAGTCATGATTTCTGAGTAAGCTAGACATAAAACCAACTGAATAATTCATGTAGGGTAGGTATCAGGTTGTGTGTCTAACAAGGTTGGTTTTCTGTTGTGGTTGGTCTGCCTAATCATGTCACGGGGTTTTCCACGGTTAACCTAGACCAATAAAGTTACAGTGTAGGTGTGTTTGTCCTTCAGCTAACAGGATCTAGCCACTCAAGTAGACACATAAATCACCTGCCTGAGGCATTTTTCGTCTCAGCCACCAATGCAAAGCTGTTTTGTGGGCGACTTTTTTTCCAATCGCAAATCACGATTTTACCTTGGTACACAAGGTAATAATTCACGGAAGTGGGCGGTATCTGTCGCTTAGAAAGTCACGTACCAGGATTCACTGAGAATATATAAGCCGCAGGATTGGCTGTGGGGAAAACACATGTCGCAGCCACCACCAATTGCAGCTTCGAGGGGACAAGTAAACCAAACGGTAAGTTATTAGTGTTTTAAACATATTTATCTTAAAGTACATTTGTTGCTTTTAAGTGAAGTAACCAACTACAGTTAAAGTACTTCAAAAATAGGTTATAGCTTTAGAATTAAAAGTTTTTTCATTGTAATGTGACAATTTTACTTTTAAAATATAGCTTAGAATTCAGGTTTTTTTTAAATATAGTTTTTTTCTGTTTTAGCCAAAACACGAAATCACAACCAAAAAGGTAGTAAAATATGGATTGTTTTGTACCCGACTTACCAGTCAAACCTGAAAATTCCATCAGTTTGGGAGAAAATTTATTTTGTGTGATAAGCCCTTTTTAAAAATTCGTGCTATGCACATATACGTGTGTATGGTGAAGGAAAAATTAGATATTTTCCTACTGCCCAAGGAGTGACAATAAAGGCATATGAATTTGGAGTATTTCTTCAGAATTGCAAAGCTTTGCAAGCGATTGTTGATACCAGTGACCGGTCAAAAACGTTCTACTTGAACCGGAATTTTGCCGTAACTTTAGCTGTTAAGAATGACGTAAAATGCATTGTTTTTATTCACGAGGGACAGAAAACAAAATGTTCCTCTTTGTCTCTCGATCAGTTTCACATTTTGTGTGATTCTCAACACGAAATCGACCATCTCATCAACCTACAAAATACTGTAAGTGGACCATTTTTCAATCCTGTTTAACCAAATTGCCAACCAAATACGGTTTTTTCAATGTTAAAAAAGAAATGGATGTAACAAAGTTAGTAACTTGTACATCAAATGCTTTTAATGCTGATGGTTATCACTTTAAAGAAATAAGTTTATTTATCCAGTCAATACGTTTTCACTGGTCAATTATATTACCAACTAACTTTCATAACCTGACAAGCAATGAAAGATTCAATGTCAATTTTTGTACAGAATTCATTCACGTTATTCGGTATGAGAATTTCGCTTATGACTATACACTTAATGAAATAATAAATTCCATTAAAAAGCTTTATATACAAATGGGTAAACCCATTTTTGCGGTCAAAGGCGACCAAAAGGTAATGGAATTATTATCAAAAAAATCCACTGGAAAAAAGATGAAAACGTGACATGTATCCTTTTTGTATAATGCATGATCGTGACCAATGCTTGTTTCACAAGGGAGGACAATATTTTTACTGGATATTGGTAAATTTTTAAGGCATATATTGTTGTGATTTCGTCAAGACAACATGGGGAAAGAATTAAGTGCGTCCATTTTGCATTACAGATGAAGAAAAGACGCCTATGTTCCGTCCAATAGTGTGTGCTACGCTGTCAAATTTCCACCCGAACATTCACAGTTTGAAAAAGGAAGCCTTTACAACGCTTTAGCGTTATTCAGTAGAGAGTATCAGATTGTTTTGTCGTGCGTCGACCAACATTTAAAAGAGGTGTGTGCTTTTGTGCGTTTTAAAAAGCCAGTAACAAATGATGTCATCCGTGCCCTACGTATCACCGCACTTCCAAATCACAATGACAAGTCCCTGGTGATAAAACTGTTTTATTCGAAATGTAGACGTCGTAACTTGCTGAAACATCTCATGCAAATGGACTATCAAGTATTGAAAGATTTGACTGACATTGACAAATCGATTCTGCTGTGTGAAAGCTTATTACCAGTGTGGTTACAACGTCACGATGAAAAGAACTTTGTCCTCACCGATTCGTTTATTCTTCGATTTGCTGCAAATTATCCTTACATTCAAGCATTGTTAGCTAATAAGGAATCACATGATTAGTTATTGTTGTAATTTAAGCATGGTAACTAACAAAGAAACAACTGATTAATTTTGTATAACTGAAACGTAATAAACAACTTTTTATGAAATGACAATACTTGTTATGTGTTTTTTGTTTTTTGGGAGGGAGGAAGAGGCTTACTACTATAAATAGGAGGATGTTATCAGTTACAGTCTTCATAAAAATGGATGTGCAATTGAAACTTCCATCCATCTTTTTATTAATAGGCTCTACATCTTCAGGAAAAACACATTGGATAAAAAATTTAATCGTAAATTCAAAGAATATTATATTCCACCCGCCCGAAAGAATTGTATTTTGTTGCACTGAGGAAGAACCGATTTATGAAAATTAAAAACTAACTTCCCCAGTTCCTGTTACTTTCTGTTATGTGTTAAACGAAGATTTGTACAATTCAATACAACCTTATAGTTTATTATTCATTGATGAGTTACTACAACGTACATCTCGAGATTTATTGTTGGAACTAGTACAGAGAGGCTCGCATCATAGAGACATTAGCGTGGTAATTGTTGCGCATAATTTATACGATAAACATTTAAGAGCGCTCAGTCTCCAGGCACGTTAATAATAATGAAAACTACAAGATTACAAGCTAATAAACTTTTTACGCGAACAATTAGGATTTTCGGAGAAAAATTTAGTGAAGCTTTATAAGTTTGCTACAGTCGAGCTCTACTCTTATTTATTTCTGGATTTAAGACCAGAAGCACTTAGTATTTTAAGATTTCGATGCAACATTTTCCAAGATCCATCCTTATTGTTTGTAGAGAATGAAAAATTATAAAGTTAAGGATTTTTTACCAATTCTGCATCTAGTGACCAGTAAAAGAATTAAAAAAGACGTCAAGTGTGCTTTGTTGAATTGCCCGGAGCTAGTTAACATTTTTTCCCTAGCAGCGCTTAATACTTTAAAGGGGCGTGTAAAAATATGCCCCGGCCAGAAGGCTAAACTGCGTCGTTACAAACGAGAGGTAAAATATTTAGCTACAAGAAATCATAACAGAAAGACTAAACAAAAGGTTATACAGAATGGGGGCCTCCCATTCTTAGGTGCATTAATTCTGCCTATTATAGGTGCTATAACGGGATTA
The DNA here is from genome assembly GCA_023313725.1 of Lithobius niger. Lineage (NCBI taxonomy): Eukaryota > Metazoa > Arthropoda > Chilopoda > Lithobiomorpha > Lithobiidae > Lithobius > Lithobius niger. Next base: position 7 of record JAHWFP010211431.1, on the reverse strand, counting down.
CTGGGCA
>JAHWFP010211404.1:0-12535 GCA_023313725.1 Lithobius niger | reverse complement strand
CGTCCCACCACAGACGTCCATTTCAGTCCGAAGAAAGCTTTCGTCCACCTTGCCGCTGTCGCTTTCGTCCATCAACCACAACGGCGATCTCCATCTACGTCTCACCAAGCGTGGCTTTCATTAAGCATCAAGACCCTGTCGTCCAGTCACACGGTCATCCTTTTCTTCTGTTCCTGTCGTCCCACCAAGACCTCTATGATCTCACCGCTGTATTCAGCTGTCTTCAGGTCCCATCGTGGCTTTCGTCAAGCATCGCCTTCCTCTAGACCCTGTCGTAGACACGTGTCGACTCCGCACCAGCTGCAGGCCTCGGCTTCTTCCACTCATCCCCGAGCACGCCACCAGCCCCGCATCCGCCCGGTCCCCTCGCTCACGACAACCGTCCTCGTTCACTGCCACAGCTTTCGTCCACATTCCAGTCGCCCCTGACCTCGTCGTCCCCTCACACGAGACACCCTGCCCACAAGTGAAATCTCGACGATGGACGGCCGTTTCGCACAGTCGTGACCGTTTTCGTCCAAGCCGACACCTCCCACACGGCTGAATTATTTTACCGTTAGCCTATCGCTCCGGTTATTCCAACTACCAATCTACATGCCTCTTCATTCCGACCCATGCTGAAAATCCCGTCCAATCACCATAGTCAAGCAACATCAGGTCTGATTAGCACTTGGATGGGTGACCACCTGGGAACACCGACTGCTGTAGACGCCCAACACCCTCCACGAACTCCCATTAACAAAGGTTTCATATCCCACAGCTGCACTGTTTCCTGGATGCTCCAAGCCTCGTCATCTCTTCATGATGACTGTTTCCAGCCTCAATTCCCCGTCGCCACCACTTCATCCCTCCATGCCGTCTTACGATTCTTGTCGTTCGGCATTCCCAATTCAAAACCTTGTCGCCCCAGTTCCTGTCGTCTGTTATAGTTTTGATTATTTCTGTCACATTGAAGTGTGATATGACATTTCATAGGCTAATGGCAATTATGGCCTGTACTATATAATTATTTGGACATTCTGTTAATCTAGGTGATAAAACTAATATTCCCTAGTTTATTTCGTGTAGGCCTAGCCAAGAACATTATCAAATTTAAATGTGGCCCTCTAGTAATTTTGAGCCGCAAGAAGCTTCACTTCCGGTTTTCTGGTTTTAGGTAAACCCACTTCCGGGTTTTAGTCAGCGCTCACACAACATGGCTGAACGCGACCAAGGTGGTCGATGTTTTTGCAAGCTGCATCTATGTTTTGTATTTTCTCAAGCCCGTTCTTTGTAAGCCTGTTATGGAATACAAGTGTACATATTACTACTATGTTATCCCAAAGATTAAAATGGTTTGGACATTCAGCAGGTATATTCTTTTTCCAATTCTTAAGTGCATGACAGCCACAATCCACGGAATTTATTTGAACACCGTCCACGAATACTGACGTCCCGCCATGCCGTTGCCGCACGTCAAGCTTCGAACCTTTCAGTCCAACCAAGGGTTCCGCCCGACACTGTCGTCCAAGCCCCTGCCTTCCCGCTTCCCTTCCATAAAGTTGTGTGGACATCCTGTCCTTCGCCGACTTACCTCTGCCACTCACATCCTTTGCTCTTCGGCCACCCCGTCACGTCTTCAACTCCGTTTTGACCGGCTGGCCGCATCCGACCACCTTCTCCAGGGCGATGAAAGGCTCACTAGCCTCTCCGACTCACTACTCCATCTTGTGGCCGAAAGGGGATCCCGCCAAGCCTCTTCACACTACGACTTCCAGGTCCCCCACCGGCGCTCACATTGGTCGCACCCATCATTCATTTCCTCTTCTGCCACGCTCGCGTTTCCCAGCTCCCAGCGTCGTCACGGCTTTGTGGCAGATTTTCTCACGCCTAGCTAGCGCTTTTTACAGCCAGACATTGGTTTCTTCCAGGCATCCTTTTATTTTTTGTACATGGGGAAAGTCCTTCACGCCAAATGCTTTGAGGATGAAGTAGACGTTTATTTCGGCAGAACACCCAAAATCGACAATCCCGGATCCTGACGTTGGCCTGGGCTCAACAACCCCGCTCGTCTAGATCCCCACAAAGGGGGTCTGCCAATACCATCGTCAGTGCAACTATTATTCAAATCCCTGCCCGATATGTGTCACCATCCCTTTGGCATCATGGAGAATAATTGCTGCTACACATCAAACCTCAGCATTAAGAAAACGGCAACGTCAACAACGTGCAAGTTTTCTCAAGAAATCCAAGATGATCACCACTCTCTCGTGTCCACTAAGTCTTCACCACACTCATCGACGCTTCTCAAAACCAAAAAGCAGTCTGTGTCTTCCACCTCCAATTCATCACCATTGTTAACTTCCGTTCTAAAGATTCACCACTCCACAACGATCTTGTTCGTGCACAAAGCCCCCTCCTCTTTCCTGCACTGTGATGTCAATTCCCATCGCTTCAGGAAAAAGCTCAACCCAGAGCTCAGATAACAGTACCCCCACCTCTCAACCATGGTTGAATGACCCAGTTGAATACTCTTCCGCCACTCCTTCGTCAGTTGACTTGGATGCCAACTTTCATCCCCGTGGTGATAACAAGTCAAGAGGATTCAACAAATCAAAATGACCCAACAAGTCAAGTTGAAGCACCCCCAACGGACAACGAAAGCCCGTCATCTCCGATTGGTGGGGAAGAAGCCACCGATCCTTTCATTCCTGACACCTCCGTGGATCTAATCCCCGCGACTCCTCACTCTCCTTCCAAAGGCCCGGTTCTTGACCTTCCACACCCACGGAAATCACCACCGAAACCCCATTCAACGTTCCAGAAAACACATCTCCTTCTCTGGAAACTTCCACAGTCTCCACCAACCCTGAGGTTTCCTCTCTCTTCGGCTTGGACGTCGACAAACATACTGAAATCGACCATGTCAGGTCATTCAACGCTCTAAAACACAAGCTTCGCCTCAACGAATGAGCGAAGAAAGAATTTGTCTCCAACTATGAAAAGGCAAAGGTTTTCCTGGATTCACTCCAATCACAGTTAACTGGCCAAGAGGAATTGATTGCCTCATTACAAGCCCAGAAATCAACACTTCAATCTGAAAACGCAATGCAATCTGCACAACGTGAACTCTCAAAGGCTTTACAAGCGAAACGCACAACCTCAATTCCACCTCACCAATATCTAAATGAGCCTCTCTCCTATGCTCCATGGGTTTTCACCCACATCATCTTCACCAGGTCACCAAAACCAGGCTACAAACCTTCCTGTCGGTTTCTCCATCCTCTTTTGGCTTACAAACCCTCTGATCCACGAATTGCACCGCCAATTCTTCCTTCAAGGCCAGCCACAGCTCCGTTAAAATCCGGTTTACTGGACAACGTAACCTCATCCTCAAACGCAAACTTTGACCACTACGATTTCACCCTACACAACAACATCACCGACGCCTGAGACTCATAATCACTGCTGCAGCTTCGGGCCACTCCATCCAAGCCTTTTCTTTGTGGCAATTTGACAATGCCAACACATTTGAACCTCTTCATCCTCACATGGCCCAGCTGTCTAACCATCAAACCCTGGACCTACCCTGTGAAATCTGCCAACACAAGGCTAAAGGCTACCATTTAGGCATCCGCAACAACGCCAAAAACTATCAGCTGTCAGGATGGCCCTCCGCAGCCTCCGAAGTGCACTGACACCGGCCCACCTCACCAGCCTCGTTTTTAGGTTGGCGCGCAGTCCGTAGGCAGATTCCAAGCAATAAGCACGTTACTCGTTTTACTTGTGATAAATGTTGTTTGCTTTTGTGCAAAATGTACTCAGAAACTTATTAAGAGACTTGGAAAGGTTGCTATCCGGGCAGGTACAACGACCCTTATAAAATTCTGGCACCTGATCAGAATGCGATGTAGGAATTTTGACTTTTCTTCTCAAAATATCGGCACCGAGCTTCATCGTAATGCTACGACCATCATTCTTTCACGGACAAAGAAAGGAATTTTCATCACCGGGAATATCTTTTATTACGGAGGTGAGATCGCGCTTATTACTTTTGGAGGGATCCCTTAGTATTCCAGAAGAAGATTATGAACTGTATTTTCATTGCCATGAAGAATTTATTTGGGTTTTACTTGATGAAGATGAACTATGTATTGTCGAGCAGTAAAGAAGCAGCAGGCGACGCTCGAACGCTGCTCCCAGTGCCTTTATTTGAAGAAGCTTCTATTGGCAATAGGGAAATCCCCACCTAAATGAAGTGCATGACCTGTGTTAAACCGCATTCTAAAGTTCTAAAGTGCGAAAACAGACAATTTCCAGCAGAAATTAATGATTTTCATAACCGTAGCGGTATCACAAGCGATCGCAGAACGTTTCGCATTTGCACGTCTGAGCTCCAGGCAGCTCAACCGCCATTTTCATTTACCGCTAAGTAGCATACCACTAGGGCAACGCGCGATGGCGGGACAGTCTAACACACCCAGAAATGGTTTGATGAACACTCCTATTTTAGATCCATCTGGTGCAAATTTATCTAGTGATAATAGTGATTTGAATCCATTATGTATTTTAGCCAATAAAGCGGCACTACAAAACCCCTTTGACTGTGTTAGCGCTATCAATCAAAATGCACATCCGAGCTCCAGAGGTTAGTCGTTGCCTAGCAACAACCTACGGAACTCGTCTAGAGATGGCGCACGTAGTCGGCGGGAATGCCGCTCGCTATTTTGAAGATATGCACAATCTTTCGTTTGCAAACTTTGAACATGTTTTACAAACTGAAAATGTGAAGCTTAATTTTGATTTAGAGCAAGAAGAACGCAGACTTAAAAATGCAATTAGGGAATTGGAGTCTGAACTTTCTCAATAAGAATTCAAATGCGTAATTCTAGCTCAGAGCATACAACTCACAATGCATTATTAAGCAAACCTAGGATACTTCGCGAATTTTTAGCAGACGATTGCACCACCCTTTTGATTTTGAAGTGACTTCCGGTGGTTTTGGTAGCAACACCCACGATCAGCATAACTTGTTAGCGGCGCACGACGGAATTTCATGCAATTTCAGTCAAACTCATGGTAATTTTCAAAAAGAAAATTCAGGAAATACGAGCAATTTTCAACAAGCAGGTGGAAATTCAAACAATTTTCGGGAAGGAAGCAAAACTTCGGGTGTTTCCATAGCAGAACAAGCAGTCTTTAGTCTGTCGACTGGTAGTCAGAGGGAGTTGGGAATTTCTACTGGAATCACAGGGGATCCGGGAATTTCAACCACTACAGTCCACATTCAAGCAGTTCCGGCTTCTGTAACAGGAAATACGGCATTTTCTTCTTGTCCTCTTGAGAACTCAATAATTTCTTTGCAGCAACAAGGAATTTCTCCTCAAGGCCAAGCAACTTTCGTCACAAGCCAGCCAGCTCCAGTTTCACAGGGGACAACCGCTAATGCTAATCGTATTTCTTCAGAGATGGCGAAAGCTTTCGCACTCACGAACTTCAAGCCAGAAGTCTTGGACAACAACACGCTATTGACAAGTTGGATAAACGCAATGACTTTGCAACTCTCAGGCAAAACCTTCCCGGTAGAGGATCTCCACAATATAATGAGATGTTGCTTCAGAGGCAAGTACAGGAACTGGTCGGGAGCCCTGGTTGAGAAGCCCACTACGTGGTGTGCAGTTTGAGATGCGTTAAGAACAACTTTTAAGAAGACGAAGACAGACGACGAGTGTCTCGCCATCATCCATGTGACATGGCAACAAGAGTTTGAGCCTCCGGCCGAATTCGTTCATAAAATGCTAAGGCATCTGAACAAACTTGAATCACCAGTGCCTCAGATACAACAGGTCGCCATGATACTGAAGCAAATGACGAGGGAGCTACGGACCTCATTTGCGATGTTTGACATCATGTCATCTGCTGAACTTTTGAAAAAGACAGAGAGCCGCCCGAGTTTCATCAGATTTCCGGAGAAGCCCTGAAACCACAACAACCAGCAGCGGAACCAGGACAGGAGAGAACAGCAGCACTCCAACGCTCCTTCGACCAAGCCGCAGCAGCAACAATCCAGCGCTCAGCCAACCAAGCCGCAGCAGCAGCAGGGCTTCACCGCAAGTCAGCAACAGACCCAAACGAGAATGCCGGACCTCAACCCCGCCACCCCTTCTTATAACCCACCACCGCAGAGTGAGCAAAAGGAACCGCAACGACAGTCTGAGAATCGGAGCGACGACTACAACGGCAGGAACAGGAGACCGCGGAGAGGTTCAAGACCAACGAGTCCAAAACCGTGGCACAGCATGGTAGAATGTTATCGATGCAAGGAGAAGGCCACATTTCTGCATTTTGTTCTCTACCTCCAAAGGCTTCCAGCAACCGAGAGCTGGAGGATGACCAGTCACCAAACGCAATGCATGTCGGTCCTCCAGGCAACATGCTTTCCATGATTACAACAATCAACGGAACTCGTTTCTTCAGTGGTTTAGATTCCGGATTGGACGCATGTATCATCAAAACGAGTTGGCTCCTCCGCATCATCCCAGAGGCGGAACACAACTTCGAACCTTACGAGGGAGAACTGTGAGTCTACGCAGATGGAACCATGGGAAAAACTCCAAAAGGTCAGATCAGACTGCCGATCATCACCCATGGGAGACACATCACGATGACCTTCTCCGTGCATGACCAGCTCGCCCTAGACTGCATCCTAGGAAGGGACTACATGGTTGCAGCAAAGCTACACATTGACCATGCCAACTCAATTGATAATTTTGACGGGGATATCAGGCACTCCTTTCCTCTGGTAGCGCATGCAGCGTCACCAAAGACTTCATCGAAGAGACCATGGTTCGTCCACACGCCCAAAGGTGAACGCAAGCTGAACCACCTATCGGAGGAAGAGTTTCACTCATTGGACCAGTTGATCGAAGAATACAGCGACATCTTCCCAGAGTCACCAGGACGAGTCAAAGATGTTCAGTACAAAATCAAGCTCCATGAGAATGCCAAGCCGGTATCCAGAGGGCCTGTACCGCATCGCCTGAAATCAAGCGAGATATAGACAAGATGGCCGACGAACTCGAGAAGTCCGGGAGACACAAGAAGACCGAAAGCCAGTGGGGTTCCACCTTCTTTTTGAAAAGAAAGAAAAACGGTGGTAGATTTCGTCCCATTTTAGACTACAGAGCGCTCAACCGATGCATTGAAACGGACAAATACCCCCATGCCACGCACGGACGAGGTTTTTCAGATCAGACTGACAATCATCACTCATGGGAGACACATCACGATGACCTTCTCCGTGCATGACCAGCTCGCCCTAGACTGCATCCTAGGAAGGGACTACATGGTTGCAGCAAAGCTACACATTGACCATGCCAACTCAATTGATAATTTTGAAGGAGATATCAGGCACTCTGTCAGCGCATGCAGCGTCACCAAAGACTTCTTCGAAGAGACCATTGTGGTTCATCCACACGCCCAAAGGTGAACACAAGCTGAATCACCTAACGGAGGAATAGTTTCACTCATTGGACCAGTTGATCGAAGAATACAGCGACATCTTCCCAGAGTCACCAGGACGAGTCAAAGATGTTCAGTACAAAATCAAGCTCCATGAGAACGCCAAGCCGGTATCCAGAGGGCCTATACCGCATCGCCCGAAATCAAGCGAGATATAGACAAGATGGCCGACGAACTCAAGAAGTCCGGGAGACACAAGAAGACCGAGAGCCAGTGGGGTTCCCCCATCTTTTTGAAAAGAAAGAAAAACGGTGGTGGATTTCGTCCCATTTTAGACTACAAAGCGCTCAACCGATGCATCGAAACGGACAAATACCCCCATGCCACGCACGGACGAGGTTTTTCACTTTCTAGCAGGAAACAAGAACATATCGGATTTGGACGGTGAACAAGGGTTTCACCAGATGCCCTTACACCCGGACAGCCAGGACTGCACGACTTTTGTGTGCCATAGAGGCGCATACAAGTTTAAGGTTCTTCCCTTTGAACTGAAGACTGCCAGTCAAGCCTTCCAAAGAATCATGACCACCATCTTGGGAGACCTCGTAGGTTCTGTCTGTGTTTTGTACATCGATGATGTCATTATCGCCACCAAAACCTGGAGGGAGCATTGGCAAGCTCTTCGTGCAATCTTCAAAAAGCTCGGAACACACTGGATTCATGCTCAAGCGTAAGAAATGCCACTTTGGAGTGCCAGAGTTGAAGATCTTAGGCATTCGAGTCACAGGTGAAGGTATTCAACTCACCAGAGATCATATGACGGCAATCAGGAACTTTCCTCGTCCGTCAAACAAGAAGAAACTTGAAGCTATCCTAGGATTATGCAATTATTTCCGGAGATTTGTTCCTCACTTCTCGACAACGGCAACATCCTTACATCACCTGACCCGCAAGGATCAGCCATTCTGTTGGACGAACTAACACCAGACAGCTTTCCAGGAACTAAAGGACAGACTCCTCGAAGCCAGAATCCTCGCTCTACCTGACTTCGAGCAACCCTTCATCATCGAGTCAGATGCTTCCAACGAAGGTCTCGGGGCAATTTTGACCAAGAACATCGACGGAGAAACCCATATCGTGGAGTTTTGGAGCAGAATCTTGAGAGACAGAGCGAAAGTACCCCACGTTCGAGCTGGAGGCCCTCGCCACAGTTGAGGCAATAGAACATTGGGAAGTCTACGTCGCAGGTTCCAGATTCATCCTCATTATAGATAACCAGGCTCTAAAATGGGAACAAAAGTCTTCTGGACGAACGGCAAGATGGGCAATCAGACTCCAGATGTACGATTTCGATGTCATCCATCGCCCCGGCAAGCTTAACGTTATCGCCGACGCATTATCACGAAACCCAGCACCAGAGAGCTCCGACGACGAGGACATCCTATCAGCAATTCAGGAGGAGGAAACGGTCAACGTCAACTATACGGAGTATGCCACACTTGAAGAAGCTGACACTCATCAAAAAGACTTTGCATCACACCACATTCTCTACATTCGAGAACAGCCCATTGTTGATCTCCGTGACAGACAACAACTCAAGGACGCACAACAGAGTGACAGGAACGTTATGAGGATCTTCCGTACCCTTCTGCACCCGGAGAGAGCAGGCCGTCAAGAAACTTTCGACTATGTCGTAAAGACCAGGAGGCTCTATACGCTAGACGACGACCAACTGGTTTACTACGTTGATCCAGCAGCACCCGACAGAGGACTACCAGAAAGCTCCTGGAGGCTCTACGTCCCTAAGGAACTTCGCCACACTCATCTCAGCAACTGCCATGACCACAAGCAGGCAGGATACTTAGGGGTGTCGAAGACAATGCAACGCTTGCGAACGATCGCGCACTGGCCAAAGATGTTCAAGGACTGTAAGCAGTACGTTGAGTCATGCCACGCCTGTCAGACAGCGAAGACAGCACAACTGATGAAAGTGGGAAACATGCAACCTGTTATCCCAGCGTACAAGTTCCAGACCCTCGGCACTGACTACATTGGTCCACTGCCGTAAACGACTCATGGGCACAAGTATATCCTCACCACGATGGATTACTTCACCAAGTTCGTGTGGTTAATCCCAGCCAAGAACGCGACGGCCAAGACCGCCCCAAGGAAACTACTCTCAGTATTCATGTTGACGTATGGTTCACCAGAGGCGATCGTCTCGGACAATGGCGCAGCCTTTGTTTCCAAAATCTTTACCAACCTGCTGGAGATAACTGACACCAAACATCACAGACCACCGCATACCATCCACATCAAACGCGACGGAACGTGCTCATTGCGCCATGAAGGGATGTCTACGTGCATTCTTGCAGGACCATGAAGAGACGTGGGGACCTTTGCTACCAACGCTTCAGTATGCGATGAACACCGCACATCATGTGAGCACCGGTGAGACCCTTTACTTCCTAATGTATGCCAAGGACCCGAGATCTCCGCTAAGCGCAATTAGTCTCCCTGGTGTTCAAGCAAAGATGTCACCGGAAGAGTATGCCGAGTATCTTCGCAACGATTCGGTCAAGACGAATGATCTCGCGGCTGCCCACTTGGCGGAAGCGGCCCGCGCAGCATAAATTGGCTATGACAAGCATCATAGGGAAGTTTCTTATGAGCCAGGCGAGCTTGTCAAGATCAGGAACTGACAGAATAAAAGCACTAAAAGTAGTTAACGTTTTAAAAAGCCAGCAAGTGCACATGTATACAGTAATGCAGTAATGCAGTAATACATGTATACATGTATACAGTAATACAGTTGATGCCTAATAATAAACAGTTTTCGGAATATATACCAATCCTTCACAAATTTGGAATCGCAAATTTCTCCCACCAGGGCCATCCCACATAAATAGCCGCCACCTCCGCTCTACAAATCACTTCTTCCCTGCTTCGTTAGGGAGAGGTCCTCCCAGTTCAGCTTTTGCGCTGACTGGGCTTCACTTTTATCTTTTTTAACTTTTATTTTTTATCTTTTACTGCTCTGGCTTGCTTTTCTTTAGAATGGGAAACTATTTAAGTGTATCTTGTTGACTTGTAGCTTATGCTACAAAATATATTTTTGCTTGACAACGGGATGATAAATCCCGAAACGTCGCATTTTACTGTATACATGTGCACTTGCTGGCTTTTTAAAACATTAAGATCAGGAACCACATACTTTCTGATGCAAGTAAAGGAGTCTCACGGAAACTTGAGCCAGTCTACAAAGCTCCATACCGAATTATCAGGTAAATGAGTCCAGTGATATACAAGATAGCGCCAGTCACCAATGCGACTGAAGCTCGAACCATAAATATCAGTGACATGGAACCATACTGGCACCCGCAAACCAAGGACCGGAGAGACCCGAGACGCCTGATCCGGACAAGGAAGACGCCAGTCTGGAGAACCAAGGAGGAGACGCACCCACTGGCATTCCCGACAATCAGTCAGACCTGGAAGCATTGCAGGACGAGGATGGAGACTCATCGACGGACTCCGAAGACGACTCCGACCCGGAGTGGAAAGCAGTTAATGTGACACCGGGATCATCTGAGGGTGACGAAGACCTCAGCAACCCACAACCGTCAACGAGCACTCGCGGAGACGTACCAAGATGAACACGACGTAACCCCACTCACCTGTGTGACTACATCTGTCTCGTATTTTCCGGCATAGCCCCATGCCACGATCTCAATGACGTGGAATGGGAGAAGTGGATAAGGAGCCAGCAGACGAATGAATCCAGGGCCGCGGCGAGGGTTGAGGACGTGGCATCGCCCCGGGTAGAACAAGTCGAGGAACGGCTAGGACAGAAGTATGGAATGCAGCAGGATATGGTAACCCACGCCACTCGAACACTGTGAAGGAAATTTTGTGGACCGCTTCTTCGATTGACGAGCAGGCATCGGACCCGACGGAACTAAGAATTCGACGATGCTCTGCTCATGTCCGCAACCCCATTTCTGTCGACCTTCTGCGGTATGCACCTCCACATCCTGTCCGAAGGAAGCACCGGAACACTACAGGACAATACCGAAGCTCTTACCGCACCGTATGTCAAGTCCGGAATTGCAACGCCGATGAGTCCAATGACTTCTGCAAACTCTGTGCTCCAACTTCATCCTCGACCAGTGTTTTCGACTGTCTCCCATAGACTAAGTCGGACCTTCGGGCCGCAACTGTGAACTAAGTCAGACCTTCGGGCCGCAACAGTGGACTAAGTCGGACCTTCGGGCCGCACCCATGGACTAAACTGCACCTTCGGGGCATACCCTTCACGAGATGTCTTGAAGAGCTTGTGATACGCAGCATGGCATGCATGTTTGCGTAAAGTAGGGAGCGCGCGGCGCGCAGTTTCTTTGGTTCTTTGGCTTTTTGTGTTTTAAGCATTCCAGTTTGTGATTTCGAGAATTTCGATCAATTGTATGTACTCCTAGTCTTTGTAAGTGAATCTGCCCTTTGGTACAGCGGCGAAACCTTGAATTGGAGGGGGGAGAGTGTCAGGATGGCCCTACGTAACGCCTTGGCACCTGCCCACCTCACCAGCCTTGTTTTCAGGTTGGCGCGCAGTCTGTTGGCAGATTCCAAGCCATAAGCACGTTACTCGTTTTATTTGATATAAATGTTGTTTGCTTTTGCGCAAAATGGACTCAGAAACTTATTTAGAGACTTGGAAGGGTTGCTATCCGAGCAGGTACAACGACCCTGATACAGCCACCATCCTGCTGGCCAACAATGAAGTGCAAAAAAAAAAGGAGGAAAAAATTATCACTTAACCCTTCATCCGTTTAATTCACTTCGTTTCATCCACCTCCTAGCATTTCAACCACATTTCGACGTTCTCCTGGACCCCCAAAGCTCACAGAACAGGGAAAGTTGGCCGGCACTTCACATCAAATTCAAATTTATCCCACCCCCTTTATTTTTCTTCTCCAACTTAATGTACTGTACTTGAACTCTACACACGTATCAAAATCTCCCTCTCTTACTTTCCGCCAGAAATTACTTTTAAAAAATGTGCGCAAAATGAGATCTTTAATGAAATTCCCACCACTTT
>JAHWFP010211361.1:0-16820 GCA_023313725.1 Lithobius niger | reverse complement strand
TTTCTTTTACTAGCGGCTTTTTTCTCTAGTCTAGCCACTCTTTGCTCCTCCGTTTCTTGAGCTTGAGCTTTTCTTTTACTAGCAGCTTTTTTCTTTAGTCTAGCCACTCTTTCCTCTTCCGTTTCTTGAGCTTGAGCTCTTCTTCTACTAGCAGCTTTTTTCTCTAGTCTAGCCACTCTTTGCTCCTCCGTTTCTTGAGCTTGAGCTTTTCTTTTACTAGTGACATCTTTCTTTACCCTAGTTTCCTTCCGCACCTCTGTTTCTAGCGCGCGTGCTTTTTTCTTGTTGATAGCGTATTTCTTTCTAATCTCCTTCTTCCACGCCTCAAAATCATCCAACTTTTTCCGGCGGTTCTCCAATGCGGCAAACCTGCGGTTGGCCTTCTCGTTCTCCTCGGCTATTTTTGCTTCAGTCAGTATTTGCGCTTCTTGCTCTTCCAACTGGAGGGACAATTTTTCCTCTCCCTCCTCGTCGCTCATCACGTCCACGTCCGAGTCGAAATCGTCCTCGTACTCTTTCCACGTGCCCGAGTTGTAGTGGCCGATAGCTAGAGTGTCTTCTCCATTTTCCAAGATGAACCTCTTGTCGTCGTACGGCGAGAGGAGGGGTTTTGATATTCTGACGATACTCAGTTCATGCCCAACGCTGGAAATCTTGGCCCAGCTTCCCTTCTGTGGAGGTGCTTCAGAGTTTAGGGCCGCTTCGTAGTCGTCGAAGTTTAATGTTTCTTCACGAAAGAGCTTTGGATGCCCTTGGCATTCTTGATATTCTCTTTTTTCAGAGGTTTAATCGAGTACATTTTTGACCTGAGCCCGATGAACTCTTAAGATGGGGACGCCGCCCATTTTGTCTTTTATTTCCCCCTATACTTGTTTGTTCGTGCTTGAGAAGAGGGGATGATTCAACGGGTAGTTGCTCGTGTCGAAACGGTCTTTGTCAGCGAGCATGTCTCGGTAAATGTCCTCCGTTTCGATTTCGTAGCAGAGGCTGTCCGTGTCCGTGAAAAGGAGTTTGGCGCGGTCTTCGTACTTTGGCCGAATGTACTCGTAATGGAATTCGAACATGAAGAGTTTGGAGAGTTCCAGTATGGTAAATCCAGAGTAGGTCGGAAGATCGCACAGCGTGCTGCGAACGCGGCGGTTGAGTTGCACCAAATTTTTGTTAAGGATCTTGAAGGATTCGGCGTGCGGTTGGGAGGTGTATTTCAGCGCCGTTTTCTCATTGGTACACAGCTTCACGTCGAGGCGACTTTGCTTATTCTACATGGTTTTTCCAAACACCGAATTATTCAGCAATTTGAAGTAGTCTTTGGCGAAAGGAGCGGTCGCTTCTTGCCTTTTTGCGGTGTTGAACTCAATGTAGGATTTCATCCACGGTTTTTGGTTAAAGGCTAGGACTCTTTTGATACGCCGAAGTACTAGTCCATGCCGGCGATAGAATTTCAAGTTCCTGTAGTGAAGGATGTACCTCTTCTTGTGCAGAAGGTTCGGGACGAGTTTGGTGTTGGAAGAGGACTTGATCTTGTGATTCAAATCTTCCGCCAGCTTCAGAGAATAAGGGGAAATCAGCTCCTTTCCAATATCAATCTTCTCTGGGGCTAGTGGATAATCATTGTGCACGTCGTGCAACTCTTTCGGGTACTCGAGGTCGACTTCCAGTATATACCCCACGTAGGCATCGTCCGGTACGGTGTCTACGTCCAAAGTCTTGATCTCCTCCCTGGTTAGGTAGCGGAACTTGTCGTAGGGGAGATGAGCGCACATGGCAAAACCGTAGAGGTTGTTCATATCCCAGTCCATTATGTGTAGGGAGGGTTTGCTAGGGACGTAAAGAGGAAGGTACTTGTTATTGGCTTTCGAATGCCTCTTTGCGACGAACGAAACTCCTCCTCTGGTGCCGGAAGATATAAGATTGTGCTTCCCGGCGTGCGTGAATAGCTCCAATTCTGGCTCCTGCATCCTAAGGAGAGCTGCCCAGCTGAATCCTGGAGTGGAGATGTAATAACATGGGTCCAGGTTGTTGTTTTCAAGGCATAATTTTCGGAAATCTTGAAAAACATCGGCGAGCAGGAAAACGTCGGTCATTTGGTATATCTCATGGTAGGTTCGCAATACCTTCAATTTCATTCTCAGCCACAGGTTAAGCGCCCGCACATACTCGTCTCCCGCCAACATCCCGTCTTTCAACTGGGAGTAGAATGAGTGTCTCTATGGCAGTTCTTCTTCGTCGAAAACGGTTATGTCACTTATGTATTCGTACGGGTAAACGCCCTTCTGCGTTAAAAGGTTCAGCGCCTTTTCCTGTGTGGTTTCCTCCGTAAACCATGCAGATTTCAATCCAGAGTCTAACACTGCCTCGAGGATGGGGAAGCCACTATTGTCGTTCCTGCGGTTCTTCACCAGAGTATCCAGAGAAGCGTTTAAGAAATTGACGCTATCTATAAAACGAAGGCTTATCTTGCTGACATCATTCCTAATTGTTATGGTCTGAAACCTCTCGGTGTTGCGAGCGATAACATCTACCTGGCCCGGAAACTTGTGGACTGTGTGTACTAGAAGGTGCATGTCGTACCCTTCCAGGCCATGGAACACGACGGGAATGGTTTTTCTTTCTCGAGCGGTTAGGTTACAGTTTGGATGAGCAGCTCCTCTGTATTTCCCGCTGATGTGGCAATGATCTCTCACCTTATTGTCGACCAGCCGTACTTCCCCGTCAATATTTGCTTTCTGGTAGCACATTTTGAAAGTTTTCCCACAATAATATTATCGGGAGTATTCTTGAAATCGGTTTCTCCAGACTAGGTGAGGTGGACGGGTTTTGCATTTTTCAGCAGGCTCGCGTAATATCGAGCTTCTTCTTCCATACATTTATAAAATACACCGACCGCATCTTCTCCCAAGTGGTACTTGTGACGTGTAATCTCCCCGTCGTGTCCCACCAAGACGTAGCCGAAACAGCAAGGAAGGTGTTGATGGATTTCGGTGATTGAACTAGTCGAAGCATCAGGTTGAGCGGTTTGAACGGGGCGAAGGAGGCATTCAAAATCGGCGTATATGATGTCAGGGAAGGGATTTTGACGGCTAAAGTACTTGAATGCGAGAGAGTTTTCTACTAGCTTCTTGAATCTAGAAGCTTGAACATGGTTAATTTTGACGCATTCTTTCTTATGGGCCAGGAGCATCCATTCTCCTCCGAAACCGGCGAAACAGTTCCTACAATAGAATTTGGCGTGGGAGCCCGAACCTCGATAACGTAGAAAAGCAGCTATATCAGTAATGGCGCAGTAATGAGTGTTTAAGGTTTCCGAATCATCGTCGTCGTCGTCATACAGATAGAGAAGGTCAATCGGAAGTCCGTCCAAGTTTTTAGAGACGCGAAACCGGTGTAACTCCTCTTCGTGGCTATAACCGATGATATTAATCGAAAGATCGTTCTCCTACCCTACTAACATCCGAGCTGTCCTACCCTACTAACATCGTCCAAATCGACAAGTTTGAAAAGGAGAACGAACTTGTCGATTTGGACGATGTTAGTAGGGTAGGACAGCTCGGAAGTATCGAACATATCCTCAAACTCTTGGTAATCTTCCGGGTCGACAGTGTCCAATTGCAAACCCGCGGCCAGTACGGAATACAGAAAGCATTTGTGATCATCTAAATTTTGGACATTCACTATCGCATTCTTCTTGCCAGCGAGCGCTTTTGGAAGAGGGATGTACGACGATGCTTGCAGTGGCTTATACCTCGACACTCTGATTAATAGGTTATGGATGCAAGATATAACCCAGCCGCTGCCCCGCTCGGCGAAAGCATCGATGGATTCTTGGATTTTTTCAAAGGCCTCATCCAGCAGAGCTGGAATGTCATTGGGATTGTGTATTTCAGAATATCTCGACCAGAATCCCGCTTGAATGAATGCTCCATCCCTAGCAAACTCTATGCCCAAGCTGATCTGGGCTTTGCAGTTTACAAGGTGCCGTAAACAAATTTCTAGCATTGCTTGCAGTGCCACACGTATAGATAGCAGGAATTGAAGTGGATCGCCGATGACACATTCTCCCACTAGGGGCATCTCGTATTGACGGTGACCGAATCCTTCATCTCGAGATGGGGGTGACTGACTCTTGAGAAAGTCAGGTAGCTTGTCATGGAAGCAAGTACATTCTTCCGCATCAAATGGGTGATGGAACCGTAGATGTTCCCACAGCTCGGCTTCTGATGGGAAAATGCTAGCGCAGTACACACACGTGAAAGTTTTTTTTATCCATTGTGAGACTAAAATATTTATCTCTTTTTATTATTAAGGAAAAAAAGTTCAGGAATGGAAGAAAAAAAATTGAAGAAGGAAAGGGAAGAAAATTATTTTTTTTTAAATGTTTATTGCATCGAAATATTTTTGCATGGAAAAAAAAAGGAAGAACATAGTTATTTAAGATTGCTAATGTTGTTCGTCCAGCCATTGTACTTGGAGTCATAGCCCTTCCATTTAACAAAGTAAGGCATTTTTCCATCTTTTCCTTTCTTCTTACGCAATACATGTTCTACTAAAAACAAATTGGGAACTAGAGATTTTTGAAGTCCCGGTTCGTAAAAACCTCCGGACACTGGTTCACCCGACTCGTCTTTTAGAAGATAAGTAACTAGCTGAGTTTTCTGCACTTTGCGGACCGTGAAAACTTCATTAGTAAAATTTTGCAAATACCCCTTATCAAAAAATTTCTTAACTTTAGAAATCCTGACTTCATTTCCTACGGCAAATTTGGGTTTGTTCAACAACCGTTTAGTACTAGGTTCGTCTCAGCAACGGTTCGTGACGTTTGGTTACTTCCCTCGGTTTAAGTTTTATGACAGAATGAACCGTGTCATTGTAATTGGAAACTAACTCGTCGATAATGTGCGTCCACTCATAAGTCCCCTGCCTAGTGAATCTTTTCCACATTCGAATTTTTAGGGTTCTGTTGAAACGTTCTACCACGCTCGCTTTCTTCTCAGAGTACGTAGAGTACACGTTGATGTTATGACGCTTAAGTAGGGCTTTGAAGTCTCTGTTGTAGAACTCACTACCTAAATCGACTTGTAAATTTTTAGGGGGTGTCACTCCCGCGAGTATTTTCCTGAAAGCTTCGGTAACATCTACGCCAGAATTAGATTTAAGGGGAATGGCCCAACTGAACTTGGACATGACATTTAATGCAGGTTAGTAAGTAGTTAAACCCTTTATTTAGGTTAGCGTATGGCATCATTTCGACCAAGTCAGCCTGCCATAGATCGTTTAGGCTCAGTACAATCACTTTCCATCTCAGAAAATTTTTTCGGGTTGGTTTGTGAAGTTCTTTTACGAGTTGATCCATTTTTTTTATTTCCCATTCCGAACTTAAGTTTTGTTTTCATGATTTTCTTAACGATCGAAGCAGCTAGCTTTTCCCTCCAAGCCAGGGAAGGATCATCTCTCACTCTTTGCGCTTTGGAAATTAGGACTTCATCGGCGGCGTGCCGATCCTTTAAGTCCGAGCTCTCGGAGTAAGCGATGTCGTGTTCTTTGCACGCTTCGTCTAGTTTATTAATTCCTGGGTCTCCTCAAGCCAATCTTTTTTCAAGTTTAGTTCCCGGACCGCAGTATTGATAGCCCGGCAACTGCATTTCGAGAGGTAACTAATCTACGAGTTCGTTTACGATTCCTTTCCCAGACTTGATAAAGGAAGCTCTTTTTTGTCCCGCACAACTCGCAAAATACAACCTGCATCAGTCTGTTATTTTTTGCGGTGATAATAACGGACGGCTCGGGGCCGTTAGAAGTTTGACGTTTACATTTGACGCAGTACCTCATCTTGATATTTTTTGATTCAATGGTTCTTTGTTTTATATACAATTTTTTTAACCTAAACCTAAATTTTGATAAGCCACCCTTTTTTTCCGAGCAGTTATGATTAGTCTTTGCTGCATTTCTGATAAAATTTCGACCATCTCATTTCTATGCCCGTCATGACTGGCTAAACTAGATTTGTACAAATGTTTCAGTCGATTAATCAAATCATTAGGATTATCATAATATTTATAATCAACTCTACTACCCGCTTTTTTAACCATACCCGTCCCTGTTTTCTTCATGTCTTCCCAAATCGAAGCGATTTAAGTTCTGTATTTGGTGCTACAATTAGATTTGGGTTTGTTAGGTTTTGGGTCGTTGTTCTGATAAATAGCGTTAGTATTTTTTAACATGGCCACGTAAGCTGCTTTAACTTCCGGCACAAGGGTAGATTCTTTCAAATTTTTGAAAACTAGCAAATTCCAAAGCCCGCGTCTTCCCACGTATTGCTCCCCCTCGACCACTATATCATTCTCAAAGATTTTAACGACTTTATTACCGAAGGTCAGCTCACCTTTTTTCTTATCGTACTATAACCCGAATACTGGGTCAGTGTCTTGGGAATTTTCGAAAAATTTTATCAAGAAATATTTAGCAGTGTCTCCAATATTTTGACCAGGTAAGAAACTATCGAGGGACCTTAGCGTTGTGATATTAGGAAGCTCAGGTGGGGTAGAAATGCGTCTAGCTTGCACTGCGGAATATGTAGGGGAGAGTTTTGGACCGGTGCTCATTGTCGCATATTCAGTTTTGGAGTGCGGCGGAATTCGCATTATAGGAGTTACAGCCGGACTTGAATATTGGGCGAGGCTGTAATCGAGAGATGTTTTCTGACTAGGTGCAGGGGAGGGTGAGAGAGAGCCAGTGATTCGTAGTCATCTTCGTAACTTTCTTCTTCATCGCTACCTTCTTTTTTGTAAATTTTAATCGGTGTAGTTTGCGTTGCTAGAGTGTTTTTAGTCGGTTTAGTTTGCGTGGCTAAAATGTTTTTAATTGGCGTAGTTTGCGTGGCTCCACCGAGGACCGGTCTCGGTTTCAGGGTGCTTACTACCGGTTTAAAAAATTCTTGTACCAATTCTTCTTGTTCTCTCTCTCCCGAACGTTGATTTAAAAACTTTTTAGTGAAACGTCTTTTGAGTTTTGTGATTTCTCGTTTTGTTTCCATTCTTTTGTTTAATAGGCAAAAATGAACGTTTATATCTCCCCTCGTTTTGTTAATCGATAAAAACCCATAAGGCTTTTTCCAACAATTTTGACACAACATTTTAAATTCTGAAAATTCCACGTCAGGGGCAACGTGATTTCGTAAACGTGTTTCAAATTTAACTCATCTACCAGTAAAAGAATTAATAAATTTGCATTGTCTCTAACTACTTGTTTTGGAATTCTCGTGTAGGACTGACTGCAATAAAAAACATCGGCGTTTGAATGACGCCCTTGAGCGAAGTAACGTTTGATCTTTTTTTGCTTGTCCAAAAGGCAATCATCAAAAACAATCAGGTTTCGATAATTAGGGTCCAATTCTTCAGGTGGAATTAAATCAATTCTAGAATCGTGAAAAAAAGTGACATTCCGTCCTATTTTTTCCTCAATTTCACCAAATATAGACTGCAAAGCTTTGTACTTTGACTGACAAAGTTTTACTGTAAATAAATAACCGTCGTAGTCGAGCCATATTTCGTTACAGATAAAATTAAACAGTAAGTTAGTTTTTCCGCAATTTGCGGGTCCTATGATTAGACATCTGATATTCGAAGGTAGAAATGGATGATTTTTAGGTTCTTTCTTAGGTACGAAAAAGTCATAGTTTTTAATTTCCATAGCTTTTTTTATTTACACATTTTTTTATGTTTACAGAGATACCAAACCCATAAAGTCTTCATCCGTAAATTTGTCGTTGGAAACATCTGAATGAGCTACTCCATAGTCTATGTTGCACCATAATTTCACGTTGCTGGGAGAATCATCAGTGACATATACTGCGGTAATTTTCCCGGTGACTTCCTTCAAGTTTAAAACGTTGTAAGATGGCAAGTTAAACCAGGGTTTGTCGATAACATTTTTGTTAAGTTTCTCTCTAGTTTTGTGAATGTTCTCGTACACCCAAGTTCTAAGACCGAGCGGTTTGTTTCCGTCATTCACCTTTTCGCAAGAGGGGTAACAGGGGTAAGCCGCGTGCATAGAATTGGGATAATTGAAAGTAGTCAAGGACACGGGTTTTGCTCATCAAACTCGATCTCTAGTTTTTTACAGATGTACCGTTTTAGATTTTTTAACCGTTTTCGAGTTTCCGGGTTGCTGGGTGAAATCCAGCCTTAATATTTCGACAATTCGTCCGAAATGGGAGTCCCGGGACCCTTTAAATCTTTAAACTGAATGCTAGGAGACAAGGAAAACTTTACACCGTTGTTAATCTTTGTGCCTTTGTCGTTCTTAACTTTCAGCAAGTTTTTTTGCAAGAGATTGGAAAGATTCGTTTGCCATGATGGTTGAGACATTTTGAGGTTAATTATTTATTTTGAGGTTCTTCCTTTTATTATATACGAGAAATTTTAAAAATAAGCCTCATTTAAAAAAATTTCTCGTATTTAAAAAAAGATGTCGGTCAATAAGTTTGGACAAGCATTGAAAAGAACGAGGGGGGAAGCGGGTGAAGTGATGGGAGTCGGTCCGAGAGGACAGCCGGGACTAGGATATGTTTTAACCCCCGAAAACAACTACGACATGCAAAGCAAGCGTGTAACTAAAGTAGGAGCTGCTATCGAGCCTGAAGATGCTGTAAATTATTCTCAGATCGGTACTCTGGCAACGGACGTTCAGAAACTTAAAACCGACTTGCCTCCTGCCATTACTCTTCTCACCAACGAGTTGGCTTCCGCCATTTCTAGTGTGGAAAAAAATACGTTGTATGTAGATAATGCTGACGGAAATTTCTACGCGAGGAAGAAGCAAATTAAGGACATAGCTTTCCCCCAGCATGCTGCTGAAGCGGCATCAAAAGTGTATGTCGACAGCAATTGTTTGTTACAAGATGAGCAAAAAGAATACTTTAATGCCACGAACAAACCGATTAGAAATCTAAGCGAACCTACTTTACCGAGTGATGCGGCTGCGAAGAAATTTGTGCATGAAAACAGTTTCATGCTAATCAGTTTCTGCTTGAATAGCCCTTTGGAAAAAAAGAGCGATTGGTTCATTAATTCCGGTCCTCTCTCGAGCTTCGTGTGTACGAGTCCAGGTTTAATTCATAAAGCAATTTTCTACTGCAGCGACTCGAGTGTTGCACTCGTTGCTAAATGTAAAATAGGCATGAGCGCCCTTTACATTACTAAACTAAAGGACGAACATTCGACAGCTACCGTTTTCGAAATTCCTTACGTAATAGAAAAAAATTTGCATATCACTGTAGAGGCATTCAAAGAGTTTCACCCAGAAGACGTTTATTTTCAGCTAGATTTGCACGGAACTTTTCAATAGATGACTAGTCTCATCCTATCTAACAGCTTCGTAATGACTAGCCTTAGAGAAGGCACTTAGGAAAAATAAGCAAAAGTGACCGCACCAAATCTGGTCAAAGTTTTGTACGCGTTCGTAATTGTATTTAATTCCCGGTCCCAAGTAGTTTACCACAGACCGGGGATGGCCCATGTTGCCAAAACTATCGAAATAACAAGGTTCTCCCGAAACGGTGGAATAAGCTACCCTGTGACTTCCGTCTCCATCGTGGAAATCTTCCAAGTTTACTATTCCGTTTTCACCAGTAGGCCAAAGTTTTAAGGGAAGCGTGTCTTTACTAAAAGTACCTCTGAATTTTGGAATTTTCATTACCCTAGCCAATCCATTTAAAGCAAAGTTCGTTAAAGGTTTATTAAAATCGATTAAACCTTGGGTGGTCTTAAGTAAAGGCCTCTGCCACGGGGCAATTTTTTTTGCTTCTTTTTGTGATTAATTTTTTTTTCTTGAGCCGGAACCTTCTACTTGCTTGCGATGTCGCACCAGTTCAGCAAGAATTTGTGCATCGTTTTGTGCCTTTTTTACGGCAGAGACCACTCCCGCAGTTCCGCCCGCCAAACCTCCGATCCCGGCTAAAATCGGTCCTAACAGTGCTAATGGCAAAAAGCCGCCTTTCTTTTTTCGTGATCTTGTTTTGAGCACCATATTATCTTTTTTATTATTATTATTATTTAATAAACAACTTCGACTTTGCCCCTGTTCAACTTTAGATTCATTTTCCTGTCTCCAATGAAAGAGCGTGACAAGTAGTGTTAGCTGGAACTGCTGCTCTAAACTTTAGTTTGACATGTACGTCCACGATTCCCGAATGAAGCCTCTCGGACTGTTTGGAGCAATCCAACACCAGAAGAGGATAGGCTTTCTTGAACTGAAGCAAGTCAAAACTCAAGTCGTTGGTGTCGTAGCAAAACTGCCTAAATTGCTGCGCCATTCTGTACAAGCCAACGTACTCTCCAGTGGCAAAATTAGTATTTAAATCGAGAAACGGATGTATTTCGGAATTTAGAGTCACGTGAGCATCTTGCTGACTGCAGTGGTCAAACAGGAGTCCTGCCTGTTTGTTTGAAAAGCTAAAACTATCCACCTAGGTTTTTCAACAGCTGAAGTAGTCAGCACGTGCCAGGTGAAGCTGGTGTTTTGAGGGAGCACGCAGCTATCGTAATGCCAGTGCCTAAATCCTAAATCCACGGTCGCTCCGTGGTCGATGAGATTGTATAGTTTAAGTTTCTGCTTGTCCGAGGCAGTGACATGTGGAACGAGCCAGCTGATGCTATTTAGAACGACTTTACCATTAGCCGCTGCCGCTGCTTTGAAGATTGCGTTCGTATCACTCGCTCGCATGAGTGTGAGCACGTGTTTAGTTCCGTAGATTAGCTTATCGTAATTTTAGAAAAATCCCATGACGTGTTTCAGAGGGATGGCGAACGTAAAGCTTCCCTTGGGAGTTGTTTCAACGATGATGGATGCGTGCCGCTGTTTGTATCCCAAGTTGTCCGTTAGTTCAGCCGCGACTGAAGCCGCACTATCCAGCGCCCAGCACTGGCCGAGCAGAGCCGGTTGCTCCGCCGAACCGTAGGTGAGCAGTCCCTTCATCAGAGTACCGAACCCCGGATAATTTAACTCGTCTACTTGTTTATCACCGAGATGGTATTTGATGTTAAAAAACCGGAACATGGGAGCATTATTAATAAGACTAGCTACATCAGTGTCCGTGTAAGCCGAGTCCTCGTCCTTCAGTAACCTCCCTTTAATCAGGAGGTAGCTGTTAGCAACATGCAGAAATAAATCTTGATGTTCTACGTGTATGCGGATTTCCGAATTTACGTTGTTTTGATTAGTGCCAACAATAGGATTGTATTCGTGGTACGTGTAAGACTCGATCGATGAATCATACACCAAAGGTTCGTTGATTTTTAAGTAATCTTCTACTACTCATTTTCTGGGTGTTATGAATATGATGAAAGCTTTGTTTCTAGGTGTCAAACCGTTTGTTTTTTTAATATTAGAGTTAAAATTAAGTCCTTTCCCTTTTTTTCCAATTACGAGCATTTTGTCCTTTTTTTTTTATTTAGATCTCAAATGAAGACGCACCGTGAGCGTCTCACCATTTAAATCCAACGGCTCGTTGGTCTGTGAAGTGAGCCAAACTCTTATATTTCTGATTAATTTTGTAGTAACTGGGAGGTAAATTAAATTATGCGGGGACTCTATGACTTTGAAACCGGGTGGTGAATTGGGATAAAAGGAATATAAAGTGGGCTCAGTCTCGTTGTTTAGGTACGAATTACCGATGATATCCACGTGTACGAAAATTGTGTTGAAGCTCATAATGTCGACTGTATTTTGACTTTCTCGACTTCTCACGTAGTTGCCCAAGTCAAACCCCAAAACTGGAGCCAAACTGTTATTGTCCGAAAAGGACAAACCATAGTTTGGATCGATAATTATCAAGTTGGTTCTTAAAGTGTTTAGATTCGGGAGAATCGTAATGGCATCCTTGCTGTGCCCATTCGAATCTATCGCCGACTTGAAAAATTTATTCAAATCTTCGATTTCGTAAGCCCCAGGTGTGACTAACACTTTCTGCCAGGAAGCCCCAGCATCGGTCGTGTATTGAATTTCGTTATTTTCGAGGTGATGTTATGAATGCTGCTGTTCGTGTCCAAATTGAGCTGAGCCAATTCGTAGTTTTTTTCAGAGTCCAAATGAATGGGAGTGTTTAAATTAATTCTCAAATCAGAGTCTTTGCTGGAGAGAATTGAACAAGAATCCATGATGTTGTCTTTTTTTTTAAAGGCGATAGGCAGAAAACAATGTGAACGCTCAAACAGCACTTACACGACCCCTCCAGTTTTGGGAACCCCCAAAATGTTGCTCATTCGTCATTTTCACGCTTTAAAGCATTTTAGAGTTACCACAATGTGAAAGCTCAAAAAGCATCTGCACGCGCCCTCTAAATTTGGGGACCCACAAAATATTACTCATTCGTCATTTTTACAGTTTGAATCACTCGAGATCTTTTTAAAGTAATCACAATATGAAAGCTCACAGGGGACTCGCATGACCCCTCCAGTTCCCGCAAAATGCTGCTAATTCATGATTTTTTCGCTTTGAAACTTTTTAGAGTTCTTACAATGCCCCAAAAGCCCCTCGGATGACGTCACTTCCCGCTCGCAGTTGACAAAAGGACTCATGTAGCGAAAGGACATTTTTTGGTAGCAAAAGGAAAAATGTTGGTAACCAAAGGACACTTTTCCCATGGATGTCCTCGACCCATCTTGGCTATGGCCACACTTCCAGCATGCAAAAAGATAACAAAAACCACTCCTCCTCCAGATTGACGAAATCCTGCACGCTGGAGCGACTTTTTTTTAGGGTCTATTTATGCCCACGCGGGAAGCGATTTTTTTTTAGTGTGGCAGCACTTCCTCTAGATTGATGAAAACGGGAAGAAAGCCAGCACCCTCCTCCAGATCAACAAAATATCGCACGCGGGAAGCGATTTTTTTTAAAGGATCCATTTATGCACACAACCCCTCCTCCAGATCGATGAAAACGGGAAAAAAGACAGCACCCTCCTCCAGATCTACAAAAAATCGCGTGCGGTTATGTTTATGCAATCACAGACGCCTCCTCCAGATTGACGAAAAAAAGGTGCCAAATTTCACTCCCCACCCTCCTCCAGATCGACAAAAAAACGCGCGCAATCCTCCAGATCGACGAAAATGGGAAAAAAAACCAGCAATTTTCCCCCCTTCTCCAGATCGACAAAAAATCGCGCGCGGGAAGCGATTTTTAAGGGTCCATTTATGCTAAAATCTCACGCGCGGAAAGCGGGTTTTTTAGGGGGGTGGAGGGATCAGTCCTCATATCGCAGATCCCCACTCTCAAAACCCTTTTCTCCCCCTTCTCCAGATCGACAAAACGGAAAAAGTAGCAAAAAGCACTTTCCCCCCCCTCCTCCAGATCGACAAAAAATCGCGTGTGCCCCCTCCTCCAGAACGACAAAAAATCGTGCGCGGGAAGTGGGTTTTTCGGGAGGGGGGTGGAGGAATCTGTCCTCATATCGCAAATCCCCACTACTTATGGTATTTTGGTGTTTAATTTGAAATCAGTCACTTTTTTTTTATGAGAAAAAAGATTTAAATCCTAGATACCGGATGAAAATCACGTTTACCTTAAAATATTGCTCCAAAGTACAAAATATATTTTAAATAATTTTGCCTCCACACTTCGATAGAGAAGTCGATTCTTTTTCATTGGAACAAGATTGGAACTACTATGTTGGGAAATAACTGAGAAAAAGTGGAACTAAGATCGTAACTGAAATACGTTGTAGAGACTAGCGCCATCTAGTAGTCGTAATTGAGATAACCAAATGGGTTGCACTCGCTCTAATACAAAGCCTTCTAAAGATATAACAATTTCTTCTTATATATTTTTCTTATTGAAAATGAATTTGATACGTGAGATGAATCACCACTAGATATTCACATATTCCTGCAGTTGAGACAGAAATGGTCGGCATACCTTATTTTTTTCTTTTTTTTTCTAGCAGACAGATTTTTTTAGGCGTTTTTTTAAAGCAAGAAAAATCCTTCTGTCCGATAAGCGACATGACAACAGCTTTACAGATTTCCGTGGAATTTGTTGTATCATAATGTCCTTAAATTTATGGACCAAAACAAATTTCATCAAATCCGGGAGGAAATTACAGCCGCAATTTAAAACTTGAAAATTCTTGTTCGTGCTTTCTGAATACTTCCCAGAAGATGATCTCTCCTCTGATACCTGTGAACACCATGCTATCCGGTTACAACTTCTTACAACTTATGACGGTCCAGCTGATGCTTGTTTTACTTCGTCGGAATTACGACGTGTTGTTACCCGGATTCGTCTTGGCTCCGCTCCCGGCCCAGATGGGGTGCCGCCTGAGTGTCTTTTTTTACATCCTCCATGCTCTTGGTGATCAATGGCTTCAGTTGCTTAATTGGTGTTTACAGTTCGGTGTGTTTCCATCTCCCTGGAAGATTGCCCGGGTTGCTCTTTTGCCAAAGGAACTGGGTAAATTTAGACCTATCTGTCTTCTCTCTTTAGTAGGCAAAATGTTAGATAGGCTGTGCTCTGACAGACTCATGTACTTTTTGGAAAGCCATCAGCGTCTTTCCCCCCATCAGTTTAGTACCGGGGACTGAAGGACTCTATTAGTGCCATTCTTCAATACAAGGAACTTGTGACTGTGTTTCATCGTCAGGATCTCCACTGTTTGGCCGTCGCCTTGGATATCACCAATGCATTCAATTGCGCGTGGTATCCAAGGCTTCTTCTTGAACTCCGTCTTAAGAAGATTCCCGGCAATTTCTATCTGCTGATCAAGTCGTTCCTTGAAGATCGCTTTGTATCCCTCGGAAGAGTTACCATCCCTATGACTCGGGGCTGCCCGCAGGGCTCATGCCTTGGCCCAGCCCTGTGGCTTGTAATCATGGACCAAATCCTTACAACCCTGAATACTACTGACCGTTATGATCTCCCTGCTACCTGCGCCCAAGCGGTCGCTGACGACATTCTGGTTTTACTTGGAGACACTTCTGCCGTTGATATCCAGACGAAGTGGCCGGCGGTGGCTAACGATCTACTGGAATGGGCCGCGGCCAACAAGTTGACCTTCAACCCTGCAAAGACACAGACCATCTTTCATCCTTGTGTTCGGGATATACACTGCGTTAGAAGAGGACCTGGCTCAGGCCCTAGGAACTTTCTTCGTCGTATCACTGCTGAAGAAGATCCTCCCAGAGTTCACTTTTGTGGTGTACCTGTCCCCGTGACACCCACGATTAAGTGTCTCAGCCTGGTGATAGATTGCGCTTTCACTTGGAGAAACCACTTTCTTCATCTGAAGACCAAGACTCTTCCCTTCATGCACCGGCTGAAAATTGTAGCTGCGCAGACTTGGGGCATCTCTCTGTCCGTCTTCCGCACTATCTATCGTACCTGTCTTCTTCCTGCTTTGTTATACGGTGTTGATGTTTGGGGCCTCCGTGCTGCCTTTGTTCATCCGGCTAGGTCTTTCGACTCCATGTGTCGCCCCATCCTCTTGTTGATCTGCAGGGCCTACCGGACTGTTCCTGCGGAAAGCCTGTTTGTTTTGGCTAGCGTTCCCCCTTGTTCTGCAGTGACCTACCATCTTTACCATCATCGCATGCATCTTTGCTCTGGGGATTTTGAGGGGCGCCTCCCTCCTGCTTTGTTGGATCACCCCTCTATTCATGGGAACTTTGCTTTTGATGTTTATGATCCTGACGACCGTGCTCAGACCGAACTGTACTCTGACGGCTCTCGCTCCCCCAGCGGCATGGGTTGTGCCTTTATCATTCTCAAGGATGGCTGTCATGTTTACTCGTCTCAAGCACATCTACCGGATTGGTGCACCGTATTCCAAGCAAAAGTTCAAGCCCTTTCTATGGCCTTTGCTTTTGCCATTGACAACCTGGCAGACTCGAGCATCATCCATTTCTATTTGGACTCCCGTGCAGCTCTCACTGCCATTTGTAATGCCTCTGCACCCACCCTGCAGACCAGTGTTGTCATATTACTTTTCCGCACTTTGCTCCAATGCCAAACTGTTCACTTGAAATGGGTGAAGGCCCACTATGGGATTATCGGCAACGAATTTGCTGACACTGAAGCCCGTTCTTCGACCAGTATTCTGTTTGTTGACGACCTTCCAATACCCAGGACCTCTTCGAAGCTTTTAATGTCGACCGATCTGTTGGCTTTCTGGTAGGAGAAATGGAATAGATCACAAAACGGCCGCCCCACGCTCAAGTACTTTCCTAGGGTTGTGGAACGTGATCTTCTACTCACGTCAAAGACCACCCAACTTCTCACCAACCATGGGAACTTTAATGGTTATCTGGCCAGATTTGGCCTTCAAACTCGTGGCTCGTGTGAGTGTGGATTCAACTGTGAATATGCTGAGCACATACTTCGGGACTGCCCGTTGGCCTGGCGAGAAGCTGCCAGAGCTACGGGCATTGCGTGGGACCTGCGTGATCTATTCCATTTCACCGAATTTAGGACTCTGTGTGCTGCTTGTGTCCGAGACCATGATTTTGCCCCAGCCCGAGCTGTGACTGTTGTGACACTTGACTCTTTTAACCATCGGCCTCATGTTCGATTAGCCCTTGGTCCTCCCTTTCGGAGCTGAACTTCTTTTTAACTTTCCTTGGTTGCTTTAAATGTTCTTTTAACCTTTTGGTTGTTATGCTCCTCTGGTCTGTGAGCGGGGGATGGCCTAACTTAATTTTTCTTATTAATTTGTGTGTTGTTTCGGCCCTTTGGTCTTTGGCTCTTCTTTCCTCGTTGATTCCAGGAGTATTGAGGAAAACTGCTCCGGCAGCGGCTTGTCGCTGTCTGAGGTTATAGGTGGATGGGTTTCCTTG
>JAHWFP010211281.1:0-10710 GCA_023313725.1 Lithobius niger | reverse complement strand
TAGACGACACGTGGCGTAGTAAAGACAAATTAGGAAATAATTTTTTTGTTTAAATCGGGCATTCCAAGGAGGAGACTACATTTATAGGCACTAAAAAAAGAAATATTTTTAAAGTAGTTAAAAACTGTATTAAAGTAATTTATACAAAACAAATTGGTTTGCTGGTGTTCAATAAACAACCACAATGTACAATGGTTCGGGACTGAATTTTCAATGAGACCTTTGAACCCCAAGGTATGTCTTCAAGGGGTTAAAGATAAACTAGAAACTAGAGAGGGGCTTTCAATCAAGATCAGGAACTGAAAGCCTATTCATTCTGCACTTTCACTTAGCGGAAACGTAGGATGTACTCTTAACCATATAAGATTAACTCTTGGTTTATACTCGAGCCCATTCAATCATTGGAGCTTTATTTTGATTTATTATTTTTTTTATTAAACCACGTGATATGTTATACTCGTGAATCCACTTAGAAAAATTGCTGAGTTAGCCTACTTGTACGACTCATGCCCTGAGTGGTTCACTGTACAATACTTACTAAATTACAGAACTTTCATGTGTGCTGCTGGTATAATTCTGCCACTCGTTTCAGAAGACATTATTCAAAAGCTCGACGCAAAGAAGAGAAAAAACTATTACTGGCACTTTAAGCTTTAATTTCGGTCTTTGAGTAATGAAGAATGCTGTACATTGCCATATTAAGAAAGATTGTGAGACCGGTGCCTTTTAATTTATTGTTGGTTTGGAGTCAGACGTTGCTTTCGTTGACCTCAGATGACCCTGCCGTGAAAGAACGACAAATTTAGCGACCCAAGTCATCCAAACCTCCACCTTCATCCACTCACGTACACCCCACCATCACTTTCCTCGGTGGGCAAATTTATGAAAACAGCAGTTTGCACTCGTGCTTCGTATGTATATTCTCCACTCCCTCTCTCTCTTTATCAGTCCGTCTTTCTTAATATCCCGGCGAGTAGAGGACTTTTCCCGCGGTCTGTCGTGCTTTGCCTTAATTATCGAGGTGTCCCCAGGGCCCGATGACCTGGTCAGGGAACAGTTCGATGAGACGCGCGCACGAGCGCACCTCCCCGTTCCCACAGTTAACCTTGCTTGCCCACGCTCTTATCGTTGTTTGTGGTCATGCCAAAGTGGACTCGTCCCTCACGGGGTACAGCCAAGGATCAACTTCTTGTCACCCCCCCCCTCAAGAACCGAGAGAAAACTGTCGCTTTTCCATAATGAAAATTGAGAGTGAAAGTGGACTCCACCCCCTTGGCAACCAAATGTTTCTGTCCTTCCCCCCCCACCGCTCTCTCCCTCTCACTTATTCCATGGGGTAATTGGCTTCAAGTGTTGTGACCCGACTTGGTTTGTGTTCGTGTCACTCTCATAATCGCATCCACTTTATTAACTATTCATTTATCAGCACCGCCCCGGACAGTTTTAACGTGTCGCGGGCAATAATAATAACACTTGAGGCACTGACTCCATAAAAGCTATGTAGCCTCGCTCTGCCATACTTGATTATTCTCGCCTAAATTTCATCCACGTGGACTTTAAGATTAACCTTTTGGGCCCGTAGGAAAGGTTGCGCTGAAGTGTTAAAGAGGCAGTTCTGTGGAATTGGGGTTTAGATTTTCTCAGTTTTGGTGACAACAGGTGATGGTAGGCACTGCCTGAAGTAATCCCAGCATGATTGAGATTAATTGTCACTGGTTCCCTCGCCGTTACACAGTTTCTTTTGTTTTTAGCGGCAAGGTCAAGATTACAATTTCGCTCTACCCCAACTGGCTAGCTTGTCCCCTTAGGGCAAACAACAATTTTTTTCTCTTAGGTCTCTGCACACACCACATAAAAGACTGGCAATTGTTAAAGTTACTTAAACCCATAAACGAAATGAATCTAGATGTTTTCTAGCTGCATTTAGGTGTACAGAAATAACAAAGTTTGTAAAGTATTTACAAAAAAACTAAAGAAGGGTTTTTATTTTATTTTTTGTAAATGTTTTCCAAACTTTAATTTCTCTTCACCTTATTGGCTTATATTACTAGTGATTTACAGGCAATATCTAACCAGTCATTGTGTTTAATTGATTAATCTTCTCACGGGTGGAACATTAATCAAGAGTACCTGAAGAAAACCATGTATATGGAAACGAAAAGCACACTATTTGTACCTGTAGGAAATCACATATGTTTTACCTGATGGAATTCTTATTTATTGTACCTGAAGGAACCCACATATTATATTGTAACTGGTGTATTGTACCTTGAGGAAATCACATATATTGTAGCTTAAGGGTGCACCTGAAGGATACCCATACATACTGTACCTGAAGGACACCACATATATTGTACCTAAAAGGAAACAATATATATTGTACCTATAGGAAACCATATATACCTAATTGTCTCTGACATTGTACCTGATGTAATGTACCTGGAGGAAATCACATGTATTATACCAGCATATAGTGTACCTGACATATTGTACCTGAAGGTACTCACAAGTACCTGACCAGATAATTGTACCTGAAGGAAACCACATATATCATGACTGAAACCGATAGAAAAATCCAGACAGCTTCTCGTGATACAAAAAGACTGTTGCCTTTAAATTTAACATTAGCCTATGTATACCGCACCTAAGTGATACAACTCTACATAACTTCAAAGAAAACGTGTCGGTTCCATGTTCTCTGTAGCAACGTAATTATGCAACCCGACGAATGTACCGTAATAATAAAAAATAATAATAATAATAACATTAATTTCTGAAAGGATTGGGAAAGTATGAAGGGTGGGGGTGGGGGGGGGGCAACTTTGGTTTTTAGTCTTTACTTCCGAAAACGTGTCAGAGAGGGTGCTGAGTATTCTTAACGTTGACTCTATTTAACATTTTGAAGTTTGACACGCCCCTAGCCGAAGCCAGAGTGCCAGAAGGGAGATAGACAATTTTCCTAGGTAATTCCAATCAGAGAGTCCGAGGACCTTTTACATGTAACAATCGACATGGTCACGAGGCATCACAGGGCCCTTCTTTCCCGAAAATGGCAGGGTTGAGTGGGATCAGGTTCAAACCCATGATCTTCACCACGTAAGGCAGTCGTACTAACCCTCACGTCAAGTCTTGATGGAGTTCGTCGCCGTTTCCATCTTGCGCGACACAGCGTGCCAGTTGGGTGATAAGTCTGTCCTCCTGTCCGGAATTTCTAAATTTGTGTAGGAGGTAAAGATGTATGATAAGATCTAGATTTGGGGTTTGTTTAACATCTTTATAATGTGTGGCGCAGTGGCAACCCAGACCACTGCACTGTAACTGGGGTTGGTACTTGTGACCTAGCTCTCGAAGCGCTATTAGACCTCATTCCCCCACCCTTCTAACGTCACTCTTTATCATATTGCCCTTTGCCACATTGCCCCATCAGGTCGGCTAGTCAACACTGTTAAAATTTAATTTTCGAAAGCAAACCGACGGGATTTTCGGGGACGATAATAGTTTTAGGGAATGTGTGGAATTTTACCCTCCCCCCCCCCCCAATGTTCCAACCCCCACGAACCAAACTTTTCTTATAACCCCCATCGGAACCCTCATTATCACTCAACCCTGCCCCTTTCACCATTCTTCTGCCAGCTTCCTACAGTTTCAACAGTTGTATCAAACCTTGTGCAACGTTTCTTGTACTTTCTGTTTCTCCATTGTGTTGTAATTATTTTTTACAGTGCTAACTGCCTGATTAGTGCATCTACTCGGGTTACAGGTGACTTCATGTCGGCCAATCTCTTTTGACCACCGCAGTGGGCGTGTTCGCTTGTGGCAGCAGTTAACAAGACGTTGTAGCCGGTAGGGGGGCAATCTTGTTGCCGTGCTCCTGCGTATAATTATATTGCGGTAATTTGGGCGTTAAGTCCATTACCGTGGCCGTAGTGGGAGTTTGGCTGCCACTCGGCCAGCCAATGAATGACCTGCGAGGGCGCACTTGGGTGACATGGATCCCCTTTTTCCCTACCAAAAGGGACCCGACTCTTTCTCGGTGGCTTGCCTGATACGAACGCTTGTATGACCGCTATTGATCTCTGTAGCGCCTGGTTAAAACTGATAATTTCTTTCCAAACATAAAGGTGAATGTGTAAGGTTGCAGTTTTTGACACTTGAGGGCACCGGGAGACAGACCCGAATTAAAGATGGCGTTACTGTTAAAACTGATGAATTATGTCTTC
Source organism: Lithobius niger (assembly GCA_023313725.1). NCBI lineage: Eukaryota > Metazoa > Arthropoda > Chilopoda > Lithobiomorpha > Lithobiidae > Lithobius > Lithobius niger. The sequence goes on along the minus strand of JAHWFP010211281.1, from coordinate 6,490 downwards.
CCCTGCTTCAAACCGTTCATTAATCTTGAGTTCGGAGTTTTCCCCCAAGTAAATATGAGCTTTGCATTGCCGTCTATTCGTGGAAATGTGGAAATTGTAAATAAAAAAGTTTGTTTAGTTTCATGTACACACGCCAATCGTCATTAAGTTTATTGATTCTGAGTGTGGTCCACTTCACTTCTGTTGCAATCGCCCGATAACGAGCCAGTTGTTGAATTCAAATTTTGATCTGTTGAATTAGACGTTTGGTAAACACGTCCAATATTTAGCGCTGGTTGACTCTGCCGATAGCCAATAGATGTTTTCTCTCTCATCTTCAGCTGTAGACTGCATAAAATGGCACTGCTCAGCAACTGGACAACATTGCTCGAAATAAAAAAAAATAACAAAAGACTCCTCCATTCTGCAAAAAAATATTACATAGTAGGCTACACTCTTAAAAATTGAGGTGGCAGGAGCGCTCCTCAAAATACCAGAAAACGACTATTAACTAATAAATGAAGTAAAAAATAAAATCGGTTTATTGCCCTAAAAATTGCTCTCTATCACACTGTAAAAACGTCTTCGAAACGGAAAATTACTCTTCTTAGAAAAGACTAAATTTCGACTGGACATTTGAAGTCGATAGAGTAACTCCTGAGGTAACCGAACCAAAATACACGCATGAAAAATACATTAAAAAAAAAAAGCAGAAAAACAGTAGGCCATTATAGCGCATTAGCACCCATGACAGAAAATCTAGCTTAGCGTGCTGTAATTATCGAATTTGGAAGAATGTACTTTGTTACTAAACGAAAACGTGTAACCGGGTTCCAATACAACAGCTCGGCTGTCACTACTTTGTTTTACCGTTTGATCTAACAAATGTCTCTCTCTCTTGTCGGGTCAGTAATTGATGTGCAATTTGAATCTTTCCAAAACAAAACGCTTAAGGATTCCCGCCAAGAGAGAGACCGAACCAAGTAAACGTACACAAACCGGGCAATATTACAGTTCGGAACAGAATAATAAAGGAAATATAGGAGCATTTCACGATTTATAGGAGCTTTATAGGAATCCTATTTAAAAAAAAATAGGAAGTGTAGAACATATAGGAGGATTGGGAGCCCTGCGCCTGTCATAGGTCTGAATTGTTAGACTCTGTGTCTATGAGTCACCTTTACACCAAATTACTGTATTGTTAAAACGGATTTCCTCGATTTATTGTCATGTGTAATTCCGAATGTCATTTTTGCTTGCGGCTACGTCGTTCACCGAATAAGTGACAATCCCCTTTACGGCATATACGTTTTGTTTGTATTGACGTGTTATCTTACACTGTTACCTCAGTCTTATCATCTGCATTTCTTTACGCAATCGTTTGCGTGGCCCACGATCGTCCGATAGCAGCAACCTTATGGTTTCTTCGGGTTTCTTTGGTTTATTATGGCGAACCACCTTCGTCCGTCGTCTTCATTATTTAAATAGCTTTCGCAACCATATTTGAGTCTGTATTTAAATGGATGCCAACCAACCCCTTCCCCTCCTCCCGCCCCCCCCCCGCCCCGCCCCCGAACCACCAGGACTTTTCTTCTGTTTGGAAAATTACTTTAGCATTCATGGAAAAATTATGTAGGGACCATGCATCATTCTTCTTTGAGAATGCTGCTGCGACTGCAAGTACGAGCAGGCTCCCGACCGACCAACGCAGAAACCGACTATGGGTTTGTATGGTGGGCTCTACCCAGTATGGCTGGGCAGATGGTGGCTGTGCTTGCTTGCTGTGTGCCTGCTCCGGGTTGGTTGGTGGATCGATTCCTCTTTGCATCATGGCACGCGCGCAAGCATTCAGCGGACCCCAACAGCGTTGCCTTGTAGCGGTTTTCTGTGTGTGTGTGTGTGTGTGCACGCGTGTGTGTGTGGTCTTGTATATATACACAAAGCAGCAGCTAGGTTGGGGTATTTGGTTACCGGATGAAAATGGATGGAAGATTGCCGGCAGGTATTTTCAATAACCCGGCCCCAGCCCCCCCGATCAGAAACTGCAACAGGAACGATTTTGTGACTATAGCAGCCCTACGCGAGCTGTATCGTGAAACTAAGGAGATGTAGTGGGACACCAAGTTGCTGAAAATAAAAGCTGTGGCTGAATTGTTTCCATAGTAAAGCTGGACCGCTATAAGAACGACCGGGCGAAACCAATTCTGACCCCCACATTAGGGTGGGTAGGTAGAAAACTGGTGAGGGAAAAGGTGTTAGTGCTAGTTCCATTACCATACTGGCTTTCCACCTTCCCTCCCTAATGTCGGCTTAGAGTTGGACTCCACCGTTCGTGCTTATAACGGCCCAGCTCGAGAGGTGTATGTTCCAAGGTTTGACAAAAGTTGGTCGTGTTAGGCTACTAACACAGCTGGGTGTGACATTTTTGGTGTGGGGTTTATTTGCCATACAAATACAGTTGAAGGGCTTAGCACTAAAAGGTTAGCGTTACAAAAGCTCCATGCCCAGACAACACCAATAGAAAAAAACAGCTAAATTAGGGAGTTTGAGCCCCTTTTTCTTTACCATTCAGAACTAATGTCCTTTTATAAGTAAGAAGTCTCTTACGTAGCACATGCATTCATTTTTTTAAAGCTAAAGCTGATTTTTCTCCAGTTATTAAGAAAACGTAAATAAAAATTAAAAAATGAGACTTACTACATACTAATATGGGTTAAGTCCAGACTGTATCAGAACTTAACCCAGTATTTGCACAGATGAAAACACAAAATGACTGAAAACAATTTTTTTCCGATTCAACCTTAGTTTCACTTGTGTGCAAAGCGTCATATACTTGCACTATGCATTCGGGAGGAGTATAGGGCCATGGAAATGCACTCGTGCTCATGTCTATTATGGCATGAAATAGATCCAAGGTATTTCCTAGCAAAATTGGTTTTTTCCATCCCCGGTTTATCTTAGCAGTTGGAGAGGAATTAATTCGACTTTCCCTTTTTTTCCTACTTACTAAGTCCTTACTAAGTCCTTAAGTCCTCCACTAAGTCCTTAAACTGCTGAGACACACCTTACAAGTCCGCTCTTTTATTTCTGTCACGTTGGAAACAGGTCAAGGAGCCTGGTTCTTCAACCCTAATCTTCAATAGGCTTAAAATTAAGTGTCAAATTCGTGACATATAGTAATTTTAAACTCTTATAAAATAACTAGCAGAAGAGGTAGGCAGTTATTCAGAAGCTGTATGAGTGTTTATATTAGGCCTTTTGGGGGGAGGGGGGGGGGAATAATAGATTTTAATTTGGGTTATAAGATAATTGGGTAACACTAGCTGGTAACCCAACGACGGAAACCCTTCTAACTGGATTGCAGAAGACGCCTTTAGTGGACATTGTGCGTCAATTGGGCGATAAGTCTGTCCTCCTGTCCGGTGTTTTTCAATTTTTGCAGGAGGTACAGATGTATGACAAGATTTAGATTAGGGGTTTGAATAATATCTCTGTAATGTGTGGTGCAGTGGCAACCCGGACCACTGCACTGTGACTGAGGTTGGCGCTAATGACCAAGCTGTCGACGCGCCATTAAGCCTCTCATCTCCCCCCCCCCCCTTTAGTGGACTATATCCCAGATGGCGTTGGGGAAGTTGGCAATGGTCATCATAACCGATAATAGATAGCGCCACATTATGTGATACTGAGCAGTCGCTATCTGCATGATACCTTGCACGCTTCGGGTGCGTTTACGCAATGATTCGCCATTTTATTCTCGCAGCTAGAATTTAATGGCGATGGCAAAGGTGTCGTTGCCACGGTAACAATGCTGCCTGATTAGCTAAATCCGACGCCGTTTGAATAAACGCTTACAGTCTTATAATCCGTGACAATAAGATAATAAATTCTTCTTGACGAAACAATTTTCCCAGTCGCTTTTGAACTCGCGTTATTGACTCTTTTCGTTACGAGCCGGCAGAGCTAAAACTGCCGCCATTTTAGAATTTTAGATGATTTCTAGTTTCTAACTGCGAGAATGCAAAAGCGAGTCGTTGCGTAAACGCGCCCTTACGGTATTGATTGGATACATTCTACTTGCGAGGAAATTTGAAACCAATTTTTTTTTTACGAAAATGTTTCAAAAATGGTTCAAAAACTCAAAACGGAACCAAATACGCATAGTTTGACGAGAATTTATGAAAATGAGTCGCAAGCACAACATCGGTTACCGTTATGAGGTTTAAAGTTTAAAAATAAAAAGTTGACACGTATGCATTACCTTAATAAATCTTGGGTTTAGTGTCTCGTCAGTCACATTAGAAAATTGTCATTAAGTCATTTCAATACCATTCTGCATCGCCACTTCAATTGCTATTCGAGGTGAACCAGTTAACGGGATAAAAATACAAACAAAAATTTTAAAAATAACTTCATTAAAAGATACCTCGCTTGAAAACAAACAATAACAACAACAACAAAAAAGAAATTATCACATGTCATCAATTTCAAGAAATTCTGCCTTCGTGGTCGCAGCGAGGAAATTGTTTGGAAGGGGGGAAGGGGAGGGGGGGGGGGAGTATGGTTCGATGCTAAGAGCATTGCCACTAAGAAGACGGTTTTAAGAAACCGTGGGAAAGTATGCTCTGGTCTGTGGACACCGTCTTGATAGCGGGAAAAAGGAGAGCAAAAAGCCACCGGGTCGGTTTAGCAGGTTCGCCTTCGTTATAATGTAGCCCGAGCTCTGATTTTTGCTGAGACTGAGAACGATTTAGCCTGAGGTGACAATTAACTTCTGAATCATCGGGTTTTATTTCGAGGGACGGCGAGAGGGGAGGAGTGTATCATCGGGTAGGGGGGGGGAGGGGGACGAGTGTATGATTCGCTTGCCATCCACACCTCCTCCACGATTTCAAATCTGGACGAACCAAAAAGAAAAACCAATAAGGGGTTGTTCTGGCCGGATCAATAGAAGGAGTTAATGCGCTCACGTTTAAGGAAAGGTTTATCTTCTTTCTCACCTTCCACCTCCTACCTGGTTCTCCTCTTCTTTGATTTAATGTTTACTGTATGTAGATGAATGCCGGATGAAGTTGTGGGTTTTTTGTTTTTTTTTTACGACTTTTTTTTTTCTTTCCGAATTGGTTTATGGCTGCACACAGTTTGCAAAAACGTGTGAAAGCTTTTAAGTTTATGGAGGAGCATACACAATGATTTGGGTTTGTGGTTTTAATAAAGGATCTATTACGGAAGATGAGTTTATCCAATCTTATCTTGCCTTCCATCAGTGTTCGTATTAACGCGTTTAGGTTAGGGAAAATGAGGAGGAAGGAAGGGCACGTCAGAAGCAAAGGTTGTTTGCCCCAAAAGAGAATATTTGAATAGAAGATTAAGGATATAGTTAGACAGACAGGTTAATTGACAAACTTATGACAGATAAATAGGTTGAATTTTTTAATTAATATTTAATATTGTTTAAAAAGACATTATTGCAATTTGCAACTGTAAATTGCCGTGGTTATTTAAATTTTTTTTTTTTATAATTCCTAATTTTTTTAGTTCATTTAAAAGTCTCCAAAGCTGCTACAAAACACAGGAAGAGCTTGTGTATAGTTGGCGTGTTTTAGCATAGAGCATGTTTACATTAACATTAACATCAACACAGAAAAATATTAATGGAGGACTCTTACAAGCCTACAGTAAGTTTTGGACAAAAAAAAAGAACATTTCTACAAAATACAATTATTAGTTTAAACATCTTTGCTTTCAGAAAGCCAAAGCTTTGTAAATTTTTTTTTATTTATCCAATTTTGTTAATACCCAAGATTATTTTTATATTTCATTTGCCAAGAGTGGTACGCAAAAACATTCCCAATTTCTCCCTATATTTGGCCCACCAAATATTTGAGCTCTGGATGAATATGTATTTTCTAAGTTTTATTTTCCATTTTATCCATACTCTTATCCTTAATTTTTAAGAAGTATTGTTTAATTACCGTGTATTTCCTTGGTTGACGCAGGTTTAGAATTCTAGTTCTTGGATTTTAGTTATTGAAAATGTCTTTTATTTTCTGCATCAATCTGTTAGCAAATAAATGTGTTCCTGCTCTATTTTGTATTTTCTGTAATCGTTCAATAACTTTTGTTGCCAAAAACCATATACTTCTTTTGCATACCTCAATTGTGACTGAAACCAAGCGTCAAATATCATCAGTTAAGTTTTCTGGCTAAGTATACTTGTTAGATAGTAGGGATAGAGTTTTGGAAATTATTTGTCGTTAACATTCGATCAACTCAAGCCGTTTAATTAATTTTGAGCATTTTGTGCTTGATCTATCTAAATCTATATCGAAGGGTTAGGCAAGATCTTTTCAAAACCCTCCTCTTGTCATCCTACATCACATTTCAACCCAGTTCGTCAGTTCCAGAAACCTTCAACCTTCCCTTTCAACACACAAATGCACAACTGCACATACATTTAACTCCCCCCCGCTTCGAGGTCACTGGCTCCTTTCCATCAGGTATTATTAGT
>JAHWFP010211277.1:0-15408 GCA_023313725.1 Lithobius niger | reverse complement strand
CCTCTCAAAAGGAAGCAATGAATAAGGTTGGTGTGGGCAATACGTAAACGGGCTAACACAACCCCATCCAGGCGACAAGCCGAGTGAGCAGAGTGCCATTCCTGGAGGTGGACTGATTCACCGCTTCGAATCTGGGTCCACGTCACTTGAATAAAATGTAAGTACATAAACGCCTATTACTGTACTGCGTTATTCTAATATACGATTTTAGGCTGATGGGTTATTTCCATTATAGTGGAGAATGATGTGGTGCCAATGCTAATGTGGGTGTCTCCCACACTCTCTCCCCCTTCCCCACCACGAAAACGAAACAAAATAGTGGAAAAAGGGGGAAAAAAAGCAAGAGGGGACACATAAGAAAAACACGTCCACACGTCATTTGAAAGAATTAAGACCATGGTGGCAGCCAGGACCCAGGCTGGAAGAGAGTTCCAAAAGAACACTACTCATTTTGAAAAAAGCACGGTCTAATGTTCAACTTTGAATACTTACCAGAAGCCACAGTTTGTGAACCCTGGGGTTCGCAAAAGGAATACGGAAAAAAGACAGTTTTGACGTCGATTAAATTGTTTAAAATTTGGAATGTTAGGATGTGTTTCCATGATTCTGTCGAGTCTGTGTAGCCAAAGGCAGCACAATATGTCAGCTGCTTCTTGGTGTTTTTTTTAAAATTAATTTCTTTTGAGCCTTAAGTCAGCAATTTAATGCTCGTGTGGCTAAACATGCTCAATTTTGAACATTACCAGACTTTTAGAGAAGAAGAAATATCTGGTAAAGGCAGGAGCCAACCTGGGGTTTGAACCGGGAAACATCCAATCATCGTAGATGCCGAAAGACTGTCCAGAATTCGCCAGAATAGTTCCCATAGCCTCTGAAGGAACATGGTAGCTTCTCATGCTACCCTGGCCGGTAGACCTGGCGGGGTCTTTGCCAAGATCCCCTTTCCAGGGGTTCGACGAGATCCGCAAACGTATACCAGGCGGGTTGAGTTCTCTCACCGCTCAGCCATGGGTTTCAGTATTCAGTAGCAGTAAACCACAACACTTAAGTTATCTATTTTCATTGTATCAACAATTAAAAAGCTCAAGCATTTTCATATCTAGACACACGCTAGTGTGTCGCGCCAAGTTAGGCAACAATCATCACAACAAACATGACACCAATTCGATTGTCGAGGTTGTAAACCATTGTAGCGCGACGCAATAGCGTCAGTGTCTTATATCTTGAAGCATAGTTGGGCACATTTCAGGTACTTGGGCCTTAGGGCTTCGGGCAGATAACCAGGAGTGGTTAACGCTCGTTAAACCCTTTGAACCCTTTGAAGGTACTTGGGAAAAAATAATAATGCGGTACAAAAGCTTAAATTGTGTTGAAATCGAGAGCAATGACCCACCTGACAAAAATTAACTCGTGTAGGAATGCCAGCTAAGCTGCTTTCAATGCAAAATCTGACCCTCAATAACGATGAAAATATGTAACTAGCTAGCTAGCTAATTCTAGTCCGCTTATCCCCGTGTTAATTTCCATAGGGTGACTATTCATCGATACCGAGATAACGGGAAGGTTTCCAGCTAAGAAATTGAACGAATGGCTGCAGTACGATATGAACTGCGTACCTTTTATGGTTTGGAGCCTAGGGGTGTAACGGGGATGGCGTGGGATGACACGTAAGTACGAACATATTGTTATAACCATTGTTAGTAATGTCGGAATCGTCTTTCATTGGACGGCCAAAGTTCGGACAATAACAACGTGTATACTGACGTGCGTACCTAGACACACACTAGTGTAGCACGATATAGCTAAACAACGTTGCCAAAGAAATTGCATTCACGTCCAATTCACGAAATATAAACAAACTGTAAAATCATAGTAAAATAAACAAAGCCAAAAACTGATGAAGAGGCTACCAAGTTCAGAGTGGTTCGGCCCTTAAAAGGAGTGATATCAACACACCAAAACTAACGAAATAAAACAAATTACAACAAAATTAAAACCAAACAAAAACCTTTAAAGAAGTGACTAAGTTGAGAATGGTTCAGCCTCTAGGCAAAACGTAGTAGCAAAATGTTGAAAACCAATTTCTTGTTGACCTGCCACTTTATTACACATCTGCACAGTAGTGGAGTTGAGTCTAATACATAATTTAAAAAAAAAAGGACTGATATCATATCAAAAACCAAAACTGGTAACAGGGGCCGCCAAATTCCGAATGGTTCGGCCCTTCAAAGGAGTGATATCAACACACCAAAACATTCGCCAACTTAATCGCAACGAATAATACTTTGGACGTTAAATGAAAACTTGAACATTGCTACCGAAAGTAGCAATGTTCTAGTTTTCAATTATTAAGCGGTGCGATTAACTTGGTGAATGTTTTGGTGTGTTGATATCACTCCTTTGAAGGGCCGAACCATTCGGAACTTGGCGGCCCCTGTAACCAGTTTTGGTTTTTGATATGCACTTTATACTTGAAAGGAGGTTCTTGCAAGTATTGTTCTTGTAAGTTCTTGAACTGTGGCACTTCTAAACTATTCTTCAAAAATTTCAAATATTCTTCATATACGAGAACCAATATTTTGTAGATACTGAACAGAACACATTTGTCTTAGTCTTATATCGGCAATAAAATTCAAGTTTTGAAGACTGTCTTCCAGTTCTTTCCCAAAATCCCATTAATCTTAAAAACAGCCCAACAGAGAGAGAGGGACAAACGGACCGACCCGAAACCTCCATTTTACTACATACATTTTGTTTAAAAACGCGACTTGCAACCCGGCCGAGCTTCTCCTAAAAATATTGAAATATTACCGTACGGTATATTTTGGAAATAAATATGTCACCCGCAGCTGTGGCTGATACCCTAGTAACTTTGGACAGCAGAGATGGTTTCAAATAGTCGGCGATGGGACTCGGATGGCATAGTGGGATTGAGGGTGGGGAGGGGAAGTCAAACGGGATCCCTATACCAAGGTATATCTCTCTTTCTAACCTCTCATCCCATCCTCCTCCTTTCTCCCGCGAGCTACCACCACTGATATTGATGTTGAGTCTGCGCCGACGTGGCGTGGTATGAGGCATTACATTAGTTTACAAAATGGGAGCGTGATGATTGATGAATATTATGGCGCTTGGGCTCGCGGCGGCAGACGCCCTCTATCATGGCGTCGTCTTGGGCTGGGAACTCCGCAGGTGGAAACGAAGGAAATTGGTGGGCCCCAAAGAAACAAATCAACCAACTACAATTGCATGAGAAAGTTGAAGAAGGGTATTACTGTATATGGAGGTTTTATACGCACTGTAGACGACAGTGTTGTCCTGGTGGTGTTTTACTGTGAGTTACGCGGTGGTACGAGAAGACAGGGAGAACAGGCTAGTCCTTTCCTTAAATAGAAATGTGACCGATTCGTTTCATTTTGTAATTATTTTAACCACAGGCAAATATATTTTAAATGCGTAGATAGCAAGGCAGGACCCTGGTAACAAATTTCACAGATGCTAATCATCCTCAGAACACGTTCTGGGCCACTTTTAATAACACCAACATTTCGTTCCTTGGTCAAATGGACCCTTTTACAGGATAAAATACCTCTTAGTACGACTTCGTCAATCCCCGTCCCACACAACATGACATATACAATACACACAATGTCACAAAAGTACCCCAGCATTTCCCAATGATGCTTAGCCTCAGTGTAATTCATACTTTAAATGTTTCAACACACCGAATATAAAAATTCAATCCTAACTTGAACTCGATTCAGCTGCAGGTGCGTCTGTATATCCACTTCTACCGATCAAGAATTAATTTGGAAACTATCTGCATCCTCTCAGTGCCCACTGGTCCATAATCACCTTTTGCCAGTAAATAAAAAAATTTCTGAATACATCCCCATTTCCCACAAACTAGGAATCGACAATTTTTCCCACTAGGGCCTTATCCCTACAGGATAACAGCATGGGGAAACCAATCCCAGCACTTACGACTTGCTTTGCAGGGAGTTTGCTGGGTCCCTATTGTCATGTTCTGCCCTGACTTAGGTTCTTTTTATCGTTATATAATGTGTTTACTTGTCGTTTTGTGGTTGATTTGTGAGTTACCCCCAAAATTGTGTTTTTTTCTGCATTGACTTTAACTCCTTTGGCCTAAGAAAAAAATTGCTTGCTTGATGACGATCGTAGTCTGACCCGAAACGTCGCATTTTTAGTGGTGTTACATGTGCACCTTATTGGATTTTTGTTTCTTCTGGCTGAACGATCAATAGAATTCAGTTATGGTTAATTTGATTAGGGTGGTACCAAAAGTAACCCAAACTGAGTGCAGCTGTCACATTTTGAAATACGAATCTTATAAAAGTTTAACAAAATTCATTTCGGACAGGCTCCACGTGCTCGCTGAGTTAGGTGATGTTGGGGGCTAAAAAGGGGTGCGAGGTAGACCCATCACCCAAGGCCTCTACCCCTTTCACACCATCGAACTTACCTAACCAAGTTCAGTCGACCTGAGTCCACCTCAGTCTACTGAGTTAAGACTAACCGGGGTAAGTCTATAACATCACCGTATCTTAGACATCCCCATCCAAAGTGGCTGCTCCCACAAAATCAGCTTACCACTCCATTCCAAGACAATAAAGCCACGTCTACAGCTTTTATTTTAAACATTTAACGTATTATACTAACTATTTACTCTTTTTTTTTTTAATTTTTACTTCATAAAGATGACCCGAGGAGATTCTCGGTCGAGTAACTTTAAAATTGTTAGCAAGTGTTTGTATGACAGTAGTAGGGTTACCGCACCAACACCCACAAGCTCTTCTCACTAAATCTACTTTCCAAGTCCGGGCTGCGCACTTCTCCAAAAAGGATTATCCCCTTTAACAATTTACGACTGGCTAACCCCATACCATTCATCCTCCTAAAACTAAAACTTCCGGCTTAAAAGTTTCCTCGACACAAAACGAAGCACTTTGCGCAAACAAACAGCACCAGCATCAAAAGAAAAAAAAAAGAAGAAGAAGAAGAAGAGTACGCATATAACAGCAGCACAACAGAATAAACTTCCTGCCCAATAAAATAGATGCTCGAGAGCCTTGGGTACGTACGGAGCCCCGCATACAGCTTTACCATACTGGCCAGTCGCAACGCAACAGCAGCAAGTGAATCAAAGAAAGCGAGACGAAACACTCAGAATGACTGTTTGAAAAACGGACCTTTTCAGTATACAAGAGAGCTAACCCCCTGTTCGGGTGGCGCACGTGCGAGGGCTGGAGAATTATGCGCGTGCCAACCTCGTTGCGTGTTGCGGTAACAAATGCCCGCGCTGGCTGCAAAAGCGAAATTAGATGGGAGAGGTTCATTTATTAGGGGGGGAACGCGTAATCAAGGGAGTTCGCTTTGCTATACGACGGCAGCACTCAGGCTCATGAGGCTTCACAACATTTCCATTAAAAGGATTGAGCTGGAGGAAAAAAGAAGAAAATTTCTTACTTTGTGAAAGGACGACATCAAGTGTTTGTATTTCCGTTTGTTCTGTAGTTGGTTCTGTAGTTTGTTCGTTTGTACGTTCAAGGGAACAGAACTGTGGTGGAATGGAGTATATTTGCAATGGTGGCAGACAGGCTTCGCAACAGCAGCGGGTCTCCAGGATTTTGTTAAGCGTGGGTGCTGGAGGGTGGGGCGAGGAACTGGGGCAGCCGGGGAGGGGGGGGGGAAGCTGTGCTAAAATTCTCATTCCACTAAACATTTTTTGCCGTGATGATAAAAACAAAATTCAGTATCAACCATAATTGTAGGGGCAACATGGTGATGACTAAATTATCACAGCAAAGTCATGTTTTATGTCTGGATTTTCATCTTCAGACAGGAGAATGCAAGGTTTTCATACATTTCACTACTTTTTAATTTCCTAAATTTGATTCAAGACGATGCGAGGGATGACCCTACCTATTTTTCCCTTAACACCCATTCCCTCAACTTGAAACAAAAAAAAAAGAACAGTAGGAACGAGAACAACCTTACTAAAGTAACTGGATTGTTTAATCACAATTGCTCAGTTAATATTAGACAGGAAAACAGTAAGATTACTCAGTGACGCCCTTATTTTCAGCCATGGCAGGTGGCAGAAAATGCACACAATGTAGTACCCATTCCATACTACAGAAAAAATCTTAATCCGCCCCGGACCCGACCCGGCCTTTCCACACTAGAGTCCAACTCGAATCTGGGCCTGACCTCGACTGTGAAGTCTGCGCAAAGCCGGGACTTTAGATGCCAAATCCGACCCAATGTTTCAGTTAGGAGGGGTTGGCGACTCCGAACCTATGTTTCAGTGTGGAAGGGTCGGAGCATGGCCGAACTTTAGGGAAACGTTTTGACTCTTGGAGCGCTGATAAACAATAGCGAGATGGAGGGAAAGCAGGAGGAGGGGATGGGAGAGGGAGGGGAGAAAGGAACAACGATGTTGTAGCAGAGAAACATTAAAGTTTGGACCTTGGCCACGACGTTGGGTTTCAGTGTGGAAGGGGTAGGGAAGGAAGGAAGTCGGATTTTTCCAGGACACCAAAGCGGTGCTGGGGTCCAGTGTGGAAGCGGTATATGACTAGATTGTAATGGATACGGGAACTTTTGACACAGATGCAATGCATTAGAACGTTAAGGCGGTGGGATTGAGGGGGTTAATGGTGCATCGTCAGCTAGGTTATTAGCGCCAACCTTAGTCACAGTGCAGTGGTCCGGGTCTCCACTGCTTCACACATTACGGAGATGTTAAACAAACCTCAATCTAGACTGATTACTTTCTTAAATCCTCATAAAATTATCATTAACATGGTCACACATGGCTGCAAACTACCTGAAACATTGTCAAGAAATCTTCTGGAAACGGAGACGTCAGTTCTCTTAAAATAATTATTAATATTTTTAAAAATAATTTATACAAAGTTCCTCCTCCAGGATTCACGGCTCTTCACTCTTATCATAAAATCCTTGTCCCAATACAGATATTAAGTACTTGGAATACACAAACAAAAACCTAGAGAGTGAAACGTTAAGTTTGTGAGGTTTCTGTCCGAACCTGAGCAGAGTGAATAAAAGCACATTGGACCAGTACAGGGTTCAACGGGTTCAACATACAAGATTCTTCAATAGAATGGGTGCAAGAAAACAGTTCTGTGGACGAGTCGTTGACAAGTGTCAATGATGGTACCACGACAAGGAAAAACTGTAATGAGCAGTGGCAGATCTGGCTGAAGAAATAATTGGTTTATCAACTGGAAAATGGACCCTAGCAAAGTGGACCTAGCAGATAGTGCGAGAGGTCTTAAACGCCCCACGGAACTATGCAATCGATTCTGATGCTGGATATTATCTGGGAATGCTACCATAACCGGTAGAATCCGGTTCGAATTTCCGGGTTTCTGAATGCCTAGTAAAATAAAAAATTGAGCCGGTTCACAGAGCCAGATCAGGCTATGAAGGGTGCGTAGGATGCTATAGCGACGGGTGGCCGTTTCTGAAAGGTGTCCCATCTGTGAATGAACGTTTTTCCGACCCAAATTCCACCCAAATTGCCATCCTTTCATCAATTGTTTTTTACCTAATTTGATATTCAAATATACCATTCTAATCATCTGGAAGACTCTTTCCATTGGTGAAAGAACAAAACCAATAGTAGTTCTTGAAGCACTGAGATGGTGTTTAAAGAAAATAAGTAAATGATTTTTTTTTAATAATAACATTTAAAAATAATATTGTAACCAAAGTAATATTTTTCGTTTCTTTTCGTTATTGTTTAGAATTGAATTCAAAACCTGAAAAAGTAAATTTCTTCATGGGAGTTGTGGCGGGAGAGGGGGTTCTCGGCATTGTAAGAAATAAAGCAACCAGCGTAAAAAGATAAGATCTGGCCCGCCCTGCTGATCTACTTGAGTATTACTTTGTTTCTGATGAATGAAGTTTGTCGCCCAGGAAATCAAACTGTATATTAGCTGTTCTACGTATGAGCTGTTCTATATTCTACATTCTTCCTACATTTGTTTACGCTGCCCGGACTAGTAGGACAATGCATCACAAATAACAAGCACAGGTTCAATACAACTGTAAAACGGTTTGTGAAATACTTTCGGGTACAGGCAAAAGTTTAGGCCAATTAAAAAAAAAAACACTAAAGTATGATAATAAAATGAAACTATTAAAAATAAAAATAAAAAAACATCAGAATTTCAATATACATCCAGTTCATCTTTGACGGGTAAACAGCTAGTTAAATAATAATACATATACATCAATTAAAAGTGCGGAGCGCTTTATTAGGAAGTGAAGTTTCCATGTCTTACTTGCTTGCAGTTTTTGAGAGATTTTATACCACCCAACCTCAGGTACACAATTTCCCACCGAAACTACCTCAAAATGATAAAGAATAGAAATCACAAGGTAAACGTTTACTGAAAAGAACAGTTTCAGTACTATTTACAACATATTGACACGACACTAAGAACCTGATAAAGAAAGAAAAAACTAAACAACTGGGAGTCGCACTCAGCACCATTTACTTTGACCTCCAGAGCCATTTGACGTCAAGAACCACCGAAGAACCATCATCATATTTCAGGGCGTTTACATTGGGTTTCTGATGCACTCTACTACTATAAATGCAATGTGCGATCTCGCTAGTGTCGAGTTAGCATACTAGTCTAGTGCAATGGCTACCCAATCCACTATTGATACTAACAAGACTATATACGGTAAGTTAGCAGTGAGTCAGCAAGTTAAAAAAATCATATATGGCGATTTCGCTAGTGTCGAGTTAGCATACTAGTCTAGTGCACAATCCAGTATCGATACTATCAAGATCACTTACAGCAAGTTAACAGCGAGTCAGCACGTAAGAAAGATCATACATGGGGTTCTTGACATTGTGGAGTTAGTGGTCAAGTACACTTAAGACCTAATCCAACTATTCGGGTTCCATTCGCAACTCAAAATGACACGTTAACTCTTTTTCATTATTTTTTATGCTCACCTGTCATCCTTAACTGTTCATTGTAGCAGAACTTCGTTCATGAATACACTTGAATGTAATCTTTGTAACCGCATCACGCAATAACGACTGCATAAATTAAAACCAGATTTTGCACATTGATAGTGGTACACCCTGAGGTGGTTTGCAACAAAAAAAAAAAAGTAAATCGGACACGTAGTTGAGGAACAACGCTATCCACCGATACGCTACGGAAGCAAATGGGCAAAGAAACAAGATGCGATGAGTAAACAAAAAGATGAGCCACATCGCTGTTTCTAATGCACTCGCAATGCACTGACAAACTGCCTGCGCTTGATGTATCTATCGTTCATTCGTTCGTTTGTTTGTTTGCTTGTTTGTTTGGTTCCTTGCTTGTTTGTTTGTTTTTGTTGTGCTGTCAACGCCATCCAGTGACGCGCTACAAACGCAAATGGACAAAAAAACAAGATGTGATGACGCAACCCAAAAGATGAGCCGCAATGCTGTCTCCAATGCAACTCAGGTTAATTTATAGGACCGATCTTGTAAATTTTCTATAATTTCCCTGTGTATTGTTTTTAACATCAAATTTTTTTTAATAAATGTTTATGCAACTTTAATTTCTAGTGTAATAAACAACCGCTTCGCTCCATTTTGTTGACAGTGTAACTAATGACGCCCTAGTAATTTTGACCCCTTAGTGTTTCTTAGTTTGTCACCAATATTTACACCTAATTTTGTTTCTTAAACCTCAAGAACCAACACGAGCTGGAACGGTGAGTTTTCTTACCTACTTATTACGACAGCTGACCTTGTACTCTGTTCAACATTGCCAGTGGTGAACGAAAGGCCAGAAAGATACACAGAAGGTGAAAGCAGCCTGCGTCTTGCCGTCACATCAGAAAATGATGCAAAAATGACGTTAAAGAGGCAGGATAAGTTGTACGTCATTCGCAGGCTACGTCAGTGCATTTTCCCCAGGTGAGTTTCAGCGGTCGACTGGGACCGCCTGTCTCGCAGAACCGTCGTCTGCCAACTCTTGTGTCTTGACTGATAACTGCTAAATAAAACCAAATAAGATCCCTTATGTTTCCGTCTAAAACAGCTTCAATTTTCTGAACTCGTTAATTATTTACCTTCCGGATGTCGACGACTTGTCGCCTTTCACTAAAACGTGATCTCTCTACAGTAAAGGGTTTATAAATAATAAGGGAACGGTCCCCAGACATTTAGGGGAAGTAGCGAAACGAGAAGAAGAAGAAGGAAAAGAAAAAGTTAAATCGTGTTCGTCTGGGGCGTTTTAGAGCAAGCGATCACTCAAGAGTCGGAGAGAAAGAAAATAAAGAAGTAAAAATAAAAGAATAAAATAAAAGGGGTCGTAAGTGCTTGTCATGTAAAATGTTAAACACCCCCCCCCCATCTCACCCCTTTCTCCGTTCCCCCCCTTTCTCCAACCATCGATTTCACGGAAACGGGAAAACCTTTCGGCCTGGAATTCGTTTCCGAACAACGAACGGACCTGTCTTATGACGCTAACACGTCATGGCCGAAACTTTTTACAAACGTCGGTTTGTTTACGCCGTAAGTGTCTTAAAAACACAACAACAAGAATAACTGTGATACAAGCATAGTACAATGAATAGTAGAACTGTCGCACTACTAAAAAGGTCGTTTCTGGTGCAGAGCATGAAGTTGTGGAATGATTTCTCCGACGCTATTAAAACTTGTCCTAGTGGGGTTGGAGCTTTCAAAGCTTAATTATTCCGTCACTTGTTTAACTCATACCTTGGTCATAACTCATAACTTCTCTTTCTCTTTTTCCCTGATTCCCAGATGGAAGAAAAAAAAATGGAGGACGAATTGTCAAACCCCACATCAGTTGTATGGCAGCAGTACACCGTTTGTGTAGTGTTGGAGCAGTGGACATTCTGGACACCGTCTTCGCACCACCATTCCGCACACTAACTTGTGTATTGCAGTAGGCCTACGTAATTCGTGTGGAGGCTCAACTGGGGAGAGTTGATCTTCACTAATGATTCGACGTTGTGACAGAGGCAGCCTCTCCGTTAAGCCCTAAAGCCCTAACCGGATTGGTTGCTCGTGGCTGCATGGCGTCGCAGGATGGTGTACCAAAGACGTCAAAATCTGTCAATAAACGCCACACTTAGTACTTGAGTGCAGCAGTTTTGACCTTGTACGCACGTAGTAACAGTAGTGCATCCAGCAATTTTGTCTGTAGGGGGCAAAAAAAAATATGAAAATGGATCCAAAAGTTCAGGAATTTTGTTTGGGAGGGGGCAAAAAAATGTGAAAATAGGTCCGAAAGTATGCATTTTTAACAGTTTCAGTGATTTTTCATGCATTGAAGAAGCTTAATTTAAGAAATTTTCTTAATGGCAGCAAATTCCTTACTTATTTGTTCAGCTTCGATGTAAATAATTTTTCGTAGTACTGGGACGAGGGGGGGGGGGAAGGGCATGAGAAGAAACACTGGGCTCGAGAACGAATTTGGGTTTTTGAGAGCATTTTAATACAAACCAACGTTACCCTTCTTGAGGCGAGAAAGAGGGGCCTTCTTATATCAGTAGAAACAAATCGAGGTTCTTAAAGTTGCCCAGTTTTAATGTTAATGTCAGAACTCGGGAGGGGCAAGTGCCCCCCTTTGCCCCCCTCTGGGTGCGCCACTGCGTAGTAACGCATCCCTTCGCGTGAAATTTTCTCCTGTAATTTTCTCCTGTCTGGTACGGGCTTTAGGCTCGCTGCATTATTGCAAGCAAAGGCTTTACGGCTCTATCCCTATGTCTATCTCTGTGTTCGGCCCGGTTTCGGGCCAGGGCCCTGAATAAATAGTCAATCAATCAATTTACGGCCAGCCAGGCATGGTGATTCCTCAGGTGTTCAACATGGCGAATCCGGGCTTGTCGGGAGAGGACGCTATCTGTGCACAGAGAAACCTGTCCCACATCGCGGAATGTACCAAACTACAGATCGGTGCCATTCGTGACCAAGCGATTTGTTTGAAGCCGTAATGTTTAGTTGAATACAATTAAAAAAAAAAAAAACACCATAAAAAACATGGCGACTACACCGGCACATTTTATACAAAACTAAGCGCACTGGCATTAATTAAAATAAAGAAAACTACACGTTTCAGTACTACCATTGAACCTCAGGTAGAACTGAAAGCACTGACAAACTGGTAAAACGAAAGGGTGGGAGTGGGGGATGAGGTTTAATGGCACGTCGACAGCTAGGTCATTAACGCCAACCTCAGTCACAGAGCAGAGGCACACACGGGGGCTCGTCGTCTAGTCGCTCATGCGCCGCATGGAGAACGAGCCAGAAGTCAGATCGTAGAACAATCACGTTCTGAGTCATTACTTGTAACCACTACGTTACCCGGAGCGATCTAAGAACCTTTTCTGTTTTTTCCTATCCCAGTCAAATTCCGGTAATGGCCGGGGCTTTACTTCGTTGCTAACGCTTCTCAGATCGCTCTAGACAAAGTAGTGG
The DNA here is from genome assembly GCA_023313725.1 of Lithobius niger. Lineage (NCBI taxonomy): Eukaryota > Metazoa > Arthropoda > Chilopoda > Lithobiomorpha > Lithobiidae > Lithobius > Lithobius niger. Next base: position 2,897 of record JAHWFP010211277.1, on the reverse strand, counting down.
TACAAAGAAAGACTTTGAACGTGAAACAAGTTATCAATAAAGACGTTCTGCGCGAGTTCCAGTGATGATAATAGCGCGTAAGCGTACAATTTAATAACGCTCAATTGTTCTACGATAAGGCTTATGGCTGGTTTCATCCCTTTCATTATACGTACATACTCTGCAGCCATGCGACGCGCAAGCAGCGAGACGACGAGTCCCTGTAGTGGCACGGGTTGTCACTGCGCCACACATTACAGAGGTGTTTACCCCCCCCCCCCATCTCGATTTTATCGAACGGTTGGTGGATAACTGACTCGAACTGCCGATTTTTGTTTTGTAGAATCAGGCTATAGAGCAGTGACATTTGCCGCCATATTGGCACTGCCAGTATGGGTTTTGGAGGGCATAACTACAAGGTGCACTACATAAAAATGGAGGGAAAAACAACGGAAGAGCGGATTTCGTAGGCTTAAAAATAACGTTGTTTTCTCCAACAACAAAAATCGCGCGTTTTAGGTCTAAGAAATCACTTTTCACAGCATCGGCTTCAGTATGACGCCCTTCTGTTTCTCTCTGCAGTGCCCCTTGCAGCTAACCCATTAAGGCTCCAGCATAGAGTTGTATACAATAATACTACGTCGTGTCACTGCTCTATAGGCCGCGAGACTTCAGGTATGGCTGCACGGGGCGCTGTTCAGTGGCGGCTCCGCTCGTACGTTTGGCGCTCAGCCAAACGCGCCGCCAGACGGTCAGGATGAACAACAGCCGTGAGCACGTTCGCTGAATACCGGACTAGGATGTTCGCGTTCAAAAATTCATTCCCGGCTTGTTTGGGGCATGACGGATAACCTAAATCGGAACGAGGATGCCTCACGAAATCATCATCAGCAGCTCTTCCCAGCAGAGTAACGAAAAAGCTGATCTTTTGATTCATCTTTTTTTTGTGTGCTTTTTTTGCTTTTTTTCTTTACTGCTGCTCGTTTATTTTGAAGGAGTCGATGCAAACTTTTTGACATCTCTGTTTTTGGAAATGCATTTTAGTTTTTTTTTTGTTTTTTTAGGGAGTGTTTGATGGCGCCAAGCGAGTTTAGGTTAAACAAAAACGTGGGGCAAAAAAGCCTGGGAAAAAACGCTGAATGAAAAAACTGCAAGGAAAAAGCCGAAGTAAAAAGCTGTTCCGTGGTACGAGCGCACAAGCAAATTTCGTACCATCGAGCGCACGCAACCTGAATGAACCGTGTATCGAGCGCACAGAATCGACCGCACGTCAAAAACTCCAACGCGTGACGTCGTTTTTATCCTCTTCGCGAAGTCATTGTCTATTTCGCGTCATTGATACTGATATTTGCTGGAGAGCGGGACCCGAAGCCATGCTGATTGCCAAGCTGATTGTTAAGTCCTGTTAACAATCAGCTGAAACCTCTTCGTTGCGTCTAGGACGATATATGATAAACTGCGTTTACCGGACTAGCAGATTCGCGACTGAAGGCGCACCCAGCATCGATACCTCCGCTTTGACATTATGGGATGGCAGCCGCCATGATGATTAACATGGGGTACACAATGTTCGAGAAGCACAAGTCCGACGAGTAGGGGAAAATACGCATGGCTACAGTTAAATTGTGATACTCTTTGCAAATTTATCCTAGCACAGGAAAAAAGTTTGCACTAAGTTTCCAATAGCTGTTTCGATTTTAGAAATTGATTTTTGCATCATTTTTAAGATATACAGTGTTTTCACATTTTTGGTAACCTGCTCAATACGTTTTAACATGAATCGCGCAATTAAGACAGAATGATGAATTGTGGGATGTGTATTCTAGAACGATATAATTATGAGAGAGAGAGAATATGGTAATCCTACAATATATTTATTTATTTATTTTAATTACAAAATTATTGTAACCCCCTACAAAGAGCATAACAGCAATTTCAAATTAAAATAATAATTTCACGAATCTCATTCAGGCGAGAGCAGAGACGATACAGGCGCGAAAGGGGTGCATTAAGGGGCGCCGCCATATTCTTCCTGCCTGAATGAGATTCACAAAATTGTTGTTCTAATCTGAAATTGCTGTTATGCTTTTTATAGGGGGTTACAATAATTTTGTAAATAAAATAAATAAATAAATACATTGTAGGATTAGCCTTTGGCGAATCTCATCAGATCTCATTCAGACGAGAACCGGAAGTTGGCTGGCGCCATGTTGCGTTGTTGACGTCGGCCAAGCGTTGGCTGGAAGGCAGATTGCAAAGGTTTGTAATGCATTGTTTCTAGTACAGTTGCCACCCCCTGGTTGCATTCAGTGTATTTGGAGGGCAGCAGAGACTTTCATAATATTTTTTAATTCTGCGTACGTAATTTAGAGTGCTGAATAATGAAAAATTACGAAAAATTCTCTAACTAAATACCCCGCGAGCTATTGGAAATTATCAAATTTTTTTCAACACTCATGTTTTGGCCCATTAAACTCACTCGTGGTATTTATTGATTCCCTCGTGCTTCATACTCGTGAAATTAATGTCTGCCTAAATAGCTCTCGTGAGTTTATAAGGCAAAACACTTGGATTGAAAAAAATTATCGATAATTTTCTTAGCTCTTGGGATACTACGTATGATAATCTCTTGCCACACAAGGTACTTTTTAAATTTATGCTAAGCAGTTAAGTGTGAAATAACGACCGAGGGTCGCTACTCTATACATCGAGATTTCTGCAACTCCTAAAGCGTATGACACAAGCAATCATAAAACACCAGATATGGGCTCATTCTGCCTGAGTGCTAGATACACGTCTATTCTGCTTGTGCGCTAGAAACACGGCTTAACGGTTTATTCTGATTGTGCGCCAGAAACACAGCTTAACGGTTTATTCTGCTTGTGCGCTAGAAACACGGCTTAACGGTTTATTCTGCT
>JAHWFP010211276.1:0-15479 GCA_023313725.1 Lithobius niger | reverse complement strand
AACGCTCGCGTCATAATTAAGCATATATCCATGCATCAGATTTTTTTTGGGGGGGGGGGGTGAGGGGTGGAGGTGCGTTAGCCATTAATAGCTTGGCACAAGTTGAAAATACCCAGTGCATATTTACATAGTTTGTCATTTTTGCTGGTTTCAGAGAATTCCTATTAGGCCACTGCAGTGTGACAGAGGTTGGTGCTAATGACTTGGCTGTCGACTCGCCATTAAGCCTCAGTTCCCCCTCCCCCCCCTTCCCCGTATGCTGATAAAACCTCTTCCTTCTACAGCATAACACTTCCTACAGCTAAAAAGTGGGTCGCCTAAAGTCTACGAAAAATCCACATACAAGCAGTAGCTTAAATTCATTAGCCAGGAACTGAATTACACAGCCGGTTACAATCGTTTATTATTTTTTTTTGTTAGCTCTTTTTGATGTGACACTACGTTCCATTCTAATATCTACACAACCTAAGACTCACACCCTTCAAAAAAAAGTGCTCATGAAGAAACCAATCAAATGTGGCCTAACAAATGAGTAAGATAAGACCTAGATTTAGAGTTTGTCTAACATAATCTGTAATTTGTGTGGTGCAGGGGCAACACAGATCAATGCACTGTGACTAAGGTTGGCCCTAAGTCTCGTCGCGCCGTTAAGTCCTAATTCCGCCCTCCTCCCCCCTCCCCTCCAAAAAAAACCCAATCAACGTGCAACACATGCGGAATCGTGTTTTGAGTACGCTGTTTCCTCAAATATACCTTACGGTTTATTTTGAATATTAAATTTAACTACAAACTTTTTTTTATTATTCCTGTATTGCTATACCCATTTGCAAAAAAAAAGCAAAATTGTTAAGCAAACAAGTCGCGGCTGTTTTTGTTTGTATTTTTACGTTTGACAATTTTATAATGGCAGGAAAATGGAAAAAAAATCCTCATTCGGGTACATCTGTTTTACATCTTGTGAAGAGCTTCTGTATTGCTCACCTCAGAACTTAAAATTATTAGCATCGAAACTTGTGCCGAAGTGACGATAAATATTCTCGAAGCGCTCTTCCTCTCACTAAATTGTATACCGACTAGTCTACAGTAGTTAGAAATCATGGGGACGGTGGCGGTGAAGATTCAACTGATTTTGACATGCTGCATCGTAGGTGTGACCAGAATGGTACTTCCGAAATTAAAGTCTAGCCTGCCAAATTTACGAACAGTGGTTTACTTACGTCCGACCCGAGGAGCTTGCGTAACATTTTCTAAACATGACCGAAACCGTTACTAATGGCATATTCGGGAATAGACCACAACATCTATTCTACAACGACATGGCTGCAGGACGTACTTAATGTTTACTAGGGGTCGGACTAATAGGGAAGAAACATATTCGAATATTTGCCAAAAAAATATTCGAATATTCGTTCAAAATTTTTTTCCATGTGTCGGCCTGATCCATCCCTATCCCCTTGCCCCCCCCCCCCCAAGAAAAAAAAATCCGTTTTTAGTAAAATACCAAGTTTTATTTATATCTATTCTAGTCTAGGGGCAATTCGAGGCATGGCAACTTGGAAGGCATACATAACACAACAGTGACCTCCCCAAAAAATGAAGAATTGCTAACTGCAGTACGGAATGAACGTAATTCACCAAGGTGTCTTGCAGTTCACGTATAATAATGAAGTTGACGTCATCTACCAGCTTGTTACCATGGCCCTGGTTGACTTCCCCATTCTTTAGTTCTTAATGTTTTAGGAAGGACTGCTGTACGCTTCCGTAATGTCAACCCACACCACCCTCCCCTCCCTCAGCTTGCAAGTGACGACGCAAACACCAAGGAATGTTACTTGGATTGGTTGAGAGGGAGGTGGAAAGAGAAGGAAGCATAGTACGGACTGGCTGTGGCACGAAAAGCACACAGGAAAACTTAAAAACGAATTTAAAAAAAAGTAAAATTTTACAGAATTTTTATTTTGCGAATATGCGAATGGAATATAACATATTCGAATACGCTCTTAACGAACAAATATTCGAATATTCGTCCAACCCCTAATGTTTACATTATTAACATTATGTCACACAGTTAAAGCGATGGATGCTTGGAAACAAGGTTTTTGTATTGATCGAGTCGTCTACAATCTTTGGCGTCGAGCGCACCGCTACCGTGCAACGAGCCCGGGAATCGGGGGCACTCGGGTCTGAATGGATGCAGTTGATCCCCGACCCTGGGCCGATGACCTTGCTGGCTACTGCTGAAGTTATTTCGAGTATGAGAGCGATGGGTAAATGGCCGCAAGTAAATTGCGAAGTTGGAATTAAATATACAATATATATTATAATAGTTTATTGCCAAAAATGGTTTTAAGTTCATTTCAAAACTTAGTATAAGCCTACACACACAAAAATTTACAATCAACCCATCCATAATATACACACAGTTACAACTAATAAAAATATCAACTAGAACGTATAAAAAACAATGAAGACATAATTACAGCATACGTTAAAACTCAATACAAAAATAAAAAATAAAAAATCGCGTTAAAAACCAAACGGAAACCCAACACGTACGAAAAATATGGTAACTATAAAGTATCAACTAACAATTAAAAATTAATAATAATAATAATTAAACTGGTAGGCAGCTGAAATATAATATATAATAATATAATATATAGAGACGATGCTCGAGGCATCCACCCACCCAAATACCCCGGCGGCAGATGTTAAGGGGAAGAAGTACCACCATTATTACAGTTGTTTTTTTGCCGCATGAGGGAGGAAACCGGAGTACCCGGAGGAAACCCTCGTGCAACGGTGGGGGGGGTGAGGAACAACCGGAGAAAAACCCGTACATATACACTTCCCATCGCCAGGATCGAACTTGAGTCTGTACGAAGCCAGAGATGTGCACTGGGACCAGGCCGCCAATCGAATCTGACGTCCCAGTGCTCGCAGCTACCCATGCATTGAGGCGTCGCAGCTACCCGTGCATTGAGGCGTCGCAGCTACCCATGCATTGAGGCGTCGCAGCTACCCGTGCATTGGGGCATAAAAGCATTACAATGTAACAAATTTACACCAATGGACTTCCTTAACTCCACATCTTTTAATTGCTCAAAAAATATATCTTTATATTTTCTTTCTAATTTTATTCCTACTACCTAGTTTCAGTAGGTCAATGGAAAATCTATTAAATAAATTTGGGATTACATATGGCCTGAATTGCTTGCTGTAATCGTTAATTACCTGTGGGACATTAAATCTGTAGGTAGGATATCTGGTGGATTTTAGTAAAAAATGTTCTTTTTTATCTGTCCCATTCTTAAAATCAGTTTTAAAGTAATTTCATAAATGGCTACAACGTTTCTACGGTGTTTAACTTTCAGTTTTGTTTGTTTATGAAAAATATGTTCTATATTAGGGTTTGGGGTCAGTGCATTATATTATAAATTTAAAATTTTTTGGTCCCTCGTCCTCCGTTCAGGGCGACTTGCCAAATCGCTCATTGTAGCGGCATTACCTATATTTGGTTTAATTTGATTTAATTTGAAGTTCTTTTATGCATATGATGCGTTTTAATAATCTGATGTCATTCGGTTTTGTTGGACTGCATGCAGTTACAGCAATTCAGTCCAGTTCCACCTGATTGCAGCTCCCATTCGCGCAAATCTTCTAGATTCCGGTAAAATTTTTCCAAAGTTTTCTTTGAAATTGTGGTGAATGGACTTGGTCAGAGAAAATTTACTGAATTGGTCTAGAATTGAATTTGGATCAACCGTAACTTAATAAACCAGAATTGGTTCGCCAGAATTGATAATCTGAGAAGTAAGTCGTTTAAAATTCATTGGATATAATAAGTATATATGCATTATCAGTGGCGTCAGGATCCCAAAAGGTCAGACAGGATCCCAGGACCTGAGACGTGACCGTATGGAGGAGGGGTGACGGCAAATTCCGGCGTTGTGGGTATTATTATTATTATTTTTTTTTTTTTTGCAACAGCAGTATTCCTGCAGAAAACCTATATATGCTACGTTTCAGTTTTGGACGTAGTGAAGCTTTTTTTTTTACAGTGAACTTCTCCATCCATCATTAAAGTTGGCATTTTATTGATTTTTACGACAGTTCACAGCAACCAACAACAATCTGCGTGCACGTGATAACCAGGAAACCCTCTGCATCTTAACACAACGCCCCCCCCCCCCCCCCAGTCCACAACCACAATCACCTTACTCCTGATAATAAACAGTTTTCGGAATAATAACACAACTTTATCGCATACGAGCATGCAGGTTGTGACCACTAACATCCATCCTGAATATTGAAAATATTGAAAATATGACATTATGGGAAAAGGGCAAAAATCAAAGCAGGTGCTCCTTCACGAAAAAAAACTCATCCAAACATTTCAAAAATAAAATATTAAACATGAAATGAGAAATAAAAAAAACAGCCCTTGCTTCTTGTCAAACATTGAAGAGAGTAACAAAACCTATACGAATCACACCAATAATCCACAAATTTCCAGTTAAAATTTTTTCTCACCACGGCCAACACACCAATAATTCACAAATTTGCAGTTAAAATTTTTTCTCGCCACGGCCAAAACACCAATAATTCACAAATTTTCAGTTAACATTTTTCTCGCCACGGCCAACACACCAATAATTCACAAATTTGCAGTTAAAATTTTTTCTAGCCACGGCCAAAACACCAATAATTCACAAATTTTCAGTTAAAATTTTTCTCGCCACGGCCAACACACATACATAGTCGACGCCTTATTGAGCTGGTTGCCTTGTTCTGATCTTCGAAATGGGAAAGCATTTATGTGTATTTTGTGTGACTTTTAGCTTACGCTAATGTCAGGGCTCGCAGCCCTCTTGTATCTCCCATTTTTCTTATTTTTTTTTATGGAGTTCCTATACAGCTCCTATAAATCCTGAGATGCTCCTATATTTCCTGTATTTTTCTGTTCCGAACTGAAATACTGATCTGTTTGTGGTGTGTATCCGTGCTACACTAATTATTTAGATCCAAAAAACCACCGTTGCACTGCAATATGGTATAAGGGCCTAACTCTTCTGCCAAGTAAAGCATGTACCGACCGTGTCGTGCACTCAGAAGTGATTTTTTTTTATTGTATTGTAAGACAACTAAAAATATTGTTGTCCTAAAACACAATGGGACACTTTCCCACCGCATCCAGACTAATAATTCCTATAAACCACGAATTTTTGTTTAATTTTCCTGTAAAGCTCCCACTTTTTAACCAAAAATGCCTATTTTTTTTTCCATTGAAGTTGGCTGGGAACCCTGTAATGTAAATTCCTCTTTGCTTGACAACGGGATAAAAAATGCCGAAACGTCGCATCCCACTGTACACACGTGCCTTGCTGGCTTTTTACGTGTTGATCATTTTCAGCTCTCTTTCGCCAATAATTCACAGCAAGGCGACCATCCCCTCCGGTTTCTCTTTGACTAAATCAGCTTAAACGGGTCTTTTGTCCTGTTGCGATGGACAAAGCGGGACCAACTAAGACGCAAATCCCGTGAGAACGCTACAAGTTACGATACTGGTCATTGAATGGCCACTGCGCTGTCCAAAGCGCAATAATAAATTAGCCTGCGTGAAGGGAGATCCACTGTTACGGGTGGGTAAAGGATTGCGTTGCCATCTTTGGTGGACTAACAAATGCATGTGGCTTCTTGTATCAAGAACAGACCGAGGGGAATGGTCCCCTCCCAGGCCCGGACTGGGTAGGGGGTAGGAGGGCGATGGCTCGGGGGCCAGCACCCCTTCTTTTTATAATATATACATTTTTTTATTTGTTCAGTCCATTACTCACGTGCTTAATTTTGTAATGATCGATTCAACTGAATACTGTAAAGGGGGAGTGGGGGGGGGGGGGTGCCTGTAAATTTATAGAAAAACTAATTCGGTGGGCCAATTTTTTTAATTTGGTGGGCCAAAATATTAATTTGGTGGACTAAGACGTTAATTTGGTGGGCTAAGATGTTAATTTGGTGGGCTAAGATGTTAATTTGGTGGGCCAAATTGTTAATTTGGTGGGCCAAAATGTTATGAGCCCGGTCATGAGAAATGAGCCAGTCCGGTCCTGTCCCATCCTACTAAACCTCAAGCGTCCCCTAACATTTTTTTTTTAGCTTCAAGCAGCAAAGTATGAACCACAAGTTCATAAATTTGACTCAGTATTTTTAATTTTCGATAGTATTATTCCCCAGCTTGGTCACAATAAAACAACGGCTATACACAATTTAAAATGTCGTGTATGATGCCAGATGTTTTAACGATCCGAAAACAGAAAACGATCTCTGCCGTTTTGAAGATGGCGGATCGTTAAACCGTGTGGCATCATACACGGCCTTTTAAATTGTGTATAGCCGTTGTTTTATTGTGACCAAGATGGGGAACAGTACTGTGGAAAATTAAAAATATTGCGTCAAATTCGTGAACACGTGGTTCATCCTTTGCTGTCAGGAGTTGCGAAAAAAAGTTTAAGTGACATCCCTGCAACGACTTGCAGGAATTTGGCAATATAAACAAATGTTTCGAGCACGATACAAATAGATACAAAACGTAATAACGTACACCCGAATGATGGAATATTTCCGTGCGGCCATAAACGTTTACAATTTTAGTTCGTGACTGTGCGCGACTCATCTCGGTACACTGTTTAAAATCCATGTATATAGCTTGCTTACAGGGTTCGTTCCCGAAGGTCGTCCATTGAAGTTTGGAAGGAGGTCCTATGAACAGCAGTCAAGTCAGGTCACACAACTGCTCCACACCAACCGATAATAATAGGGGTTAACGAGCTGGGGGGAAAAAGGAAGAGACAGGAATGCTCCCCCTACTCCCTCCCCACACCATTATTCCCCCGACCAACTCTCCCCTAGCACCACTTTCACCAAACAACCCCCACCCCATTCCCTGTCCTGCACACCGCACAAGGATGGCAATTTGTTTTGGGGCCTACCGGACTGTAAGCCAGTAATAACTTGTAGGGAACTGGGTTGGGGGGGGGGGGGGGGGGAGAGCTATAGAACAGGGCGCCTGTTCTTCTTAACTAAGGTTGCTTCTAACGTTTCAGGTAATTTTTCAGATTGTTTAAAATAATAATTTCTTGCGATTTTATGTACCGTGTTATTCTTATTGCTGTAACGCTGTTCAATAAATACGACTACAGGATTTCCACCAAAATACTGCAATAATTTACTTCCCCGAGTTTTACAGGTTTTCCATATTAATTCAGGTTAATTTCCAGGTTTATTTACCAAAATAACAGGAAGGACATTTTTCCACACGTTTTACTAGTTTGACTTGTTTTTACGGCTCACATCGTGCAAAAAGTAGCCTGGTTTAATAAATTTTTAAGTGTCAACACAGAAGTGCAAGGGTACATTTTAATTTACCGCAATGTCTTAACAGAATATGTTTAATGCACTTAGGACTATAGGCCTAAAATTGTAGCTTTGTTTTTTTCCTGAGTTTTCCACATTTTGCGGTTTCCAAGGTTTATAAGTCGGCGTTTTCCCTGAGTTTCAAATGCGGTTTAAATTTCCTGAGTTTTTGAGGTTTTCCCAGGTTCTCCAGATTGCTGGGAACCCTGGACTAACTGTATAATACAATACTGCTGTCGTTGAGAAGTTTAGGGTTGGTTAGAGGAATACTGTTGAATATAATGGACGATGAATACAGTCGTATGAACTCCCAAATTGCCGTCCATAAGATGTTAGTCTAATATTTGATTAATGTAGTAAAGATATTATTCCAAAGAAAGTCCAAGCTACACACATTGAACTGGGCGTGACTTGGGGGGGGGGGGGGGGTATTGAGGCTTAATGGCGCGTCGACAACTTGGAGCGTGACTTGGGGCTTTAAGAATATAGCCTCCCGTAAGGTCATGCGTCGTTGATGTTTTACCAAAATAGAACATAATTTCCAATAAACCATATCAGAACAGCCACTATACTTCCTAGCGAAGACGAGAACTCCTCAGTCGATGGATGTGGAAGGCAGTGTAGCATGCCTTCACCTTAGAATGCAGCTATACAACAAGTAACGGTCACCAATAGGCTAGTTCTTTGCAGTGGAAACGTGTCCCTTTTTGCCTTCTTTATCCACCCCAGACGATTCGAGAAATTGAGAGCAAAACTCAATTTTTGATGTCTTCTTGATAGATAAATTCATCACGGATAAATTGTCCACATCAAGCGGCAAAGATGGTAGGACAAAATAAATTAAGTTTTGCCCGTGTGTTGCTTGTATTGTCAACTCTTAGCCTGTCGTCTAGTTAGCCTGTCTTCAGAAACGCCATCACCACTCAACCTACGATTCAAAATTAGATAGCGCTGCACCTGACCAGATTTCTTCTAATATTGACGTTTCAGGCCAATTGTAGTTATGAATTCACGAAGTGCTAACTAATATCGAGTGCTAGTTGTCCAGAATGCGGAACATTAACATGGCAACAGAAATCCCTGGTCTTTCGCTTAGGTCTTTTCTTTTTGGCAGGCCGTTAAACCATGGATGGATAGCCGTTCGGCTGTCTTAGGACAAAAGACTTTCTGGCTTAAAGCAGAGTTTGGAATATATTGGCTGCCCTGAATTTTTTTCCGGCGGCAAACAAGTGGCAAGTTTTCTGTCTTTTAAAGAAATACTAGCTGTACCCGCACAGATCATCTGCGCATGGGCGAGCGAAATACTATGCTGGACAGCATGAATTGAAAACGTTATCCTGTTTCCCCACAACCCCTCCATTCCCACCTTGTGTGGTTTGGGCTCCGCCCCCCCCCCCCCCCCGGGCATTGGCGGTATTTTGTGGGTATTTGACTGTTACTCCGTCTTGATACCCACGCAGATCATGCATCTGCGCATGCACCAGCAAAATACTGTACTGGGCAGCATGGCATAAAAAGGCCCCCGACGACCCCTCTGTTTCCCCGGTCTCCCTGCCTTCCCCCCCGGAACTTCCTCATTGGGTGATTTGTCCAAACCCCCCCTCCCCCGGGGTCCCAGCGTATTTGGCCTTCTTAAAAAAGTAAACAACACTACTTCTCAGTGAAGCTGCGTTGCCTGTTTTACCGTCTTGATACCAACGTGATAAGCCCGGAACAAGGATCGCGCAGACAGTGATTGTTACTCAACCAACTTAGAAATTACTCAATTCGGCTCTAACAGCCAGCATTATTGAAGCTTTTAATTTCCTAATTGTTAGGCTTCTACATTGTTAGCAGCGTCGTCATTTTATTCTTGTAACAGAAATAAGTATTGTAAGTATTGTTTGGCGTCTACATGTTAGCGTCTTGTTCCCCTTCTACGTTGTAGTCCTACGGTACGTTTGGTTGTTGTTGTTATAAACTTAGGTGGGGTATGTGGCTACGGGCCAGGGCCCCTATAATAAAATACAAATCCAAATCCCTTCTTTAAGGCAAATAAGTATGTAGTTAGATACACAAATCACTGTAAAGTATGTGAGGGCAAAGGAAAACCAAGCCAGATGGTCAAAATCATACACTATGAATAATTTAGTAGTAATCCACCTGTCAGTAATTTAGGGACGGATTGGGTCGCCAGTTCGAGTACGGGTCACAAAAAGATCGGACAAAACGTAAGTGCATAAAGGTGGCTTACTGTATGACGTTTTTTTCTAGTGCACGATTTTCGCTGTTTGGCTCATTTTCGTCTTTCCTTTTTTTGTATGTTTTGCTGTGACCAACTACATATTTTGTTTATAAGAATTATTTGTTTTTGTCAAAGTTATGTAGTTTTTTTGAAGATTTTTAATGTTGGTTAGCTGAGGATTGAAGCACTGATCGTAAAGTTGAGTGGACGAAATATATAGGTCAGTCTTTATGTTTGTTTCGCTCGGACACACAATATAATTTTGAAATTTTGATCCGGTTTCCTCTAAAAACATCGATAATGTTTGTACTGCGAGAAGGAGGGCCTTCCAACCCGCCCCCCCCCCCTCCCGTGCACTCACTTCCTACGTAGCCAGACGGAGGGCTTTGGAGGGAGAAGACAGACTACTATTGAGGCCATCAATTCATGGATCAAATTTTTTTCTGACGTTTACCAACATGAGGTACTATAACCCCGTTCATCGACCGCCCTTGTTGTTACCCACTTGATGTTGCACTCCATGTTAGGGCCTGTTCTCGTGTAAAACCATTGTGTTGACGCCCCTTTTGTTGACCGACCTCCCTTCTTTCGTCTAAAATAAACAAGGGACCGTCAACCGTAAAGTTTGGGATCAGGTTTTGGATGGAGTAGGAAGTTTGAAAAGGAGGGTCAAGCCAACCTGCTTTCCTGGTTGTCGACTTGGTCGTTTGGCTCACGAAACGTCCTGGCAAACACTACAATGCCGCCTGGTTTTTGTTTAATCTCTGCAGAATGCAGGATTAACAGCAGCGTTAAGTGTCATGCCTAACAACGTGGGACTTAACAGATGTAATTTTAGCCAATTCTACAGAGCAGTGACATTTGCCGCCATATTGGCACCAGATTGGCACCAGTATGGGTTTTGGAGGGCATAACTACAAGGTGCACTACATAAAAATGGAGGGAAAAACAACGGAAGAGAGGATTTCTTAGGCTTAAAATAACGTTGTTTTCTCCAACAACAAAAATCGCGCGTTTTATGTCTAAGAAATCACTCTTAACAGCATCGGCTTCAGTATGACGCCCTTCTGTTTCTCTCTGCCCTTCTTTCACGTCGTGTCACTGCTCTATACGGATACCGTACGTAACCTTACATTTTTCTAAAACTAAGGCAAGCCATTCTATTTAAAAAATAAGGAATAACCACGTCAACAATGATTTACAGACATATGTAAATGATTTATCGATATCTCTAAATCTAAATCATTTAGTGGCATCTCAAAATATTTAGCGCTGTCTCTAAATGCTTGGAGATATCTGCAATCATTTAGTGATATCTCTAAATGATTTATAGGAATCTATAAACATTTGACAATATCTATACACCATAGATATCTCTAAATCATTGCTGATATCGCTAATTCCTTATTTTTAAATATGCTTGCCATATACTACCCAGCTGATTACAACAAATCTCCGTTACTACGTTTGATACACCGACATTTAAAGGAAGTGTTTTACTCAATCGTTAGTTTAGAAGTGCCTTTTATGTAAACTGCATTTGGTTGTTTTTGCTCCATTTAAGGGTTATAATATTTATTTTAAAATTACGCACCACAATTCTACAGTTTTTTATAAACCAGCCGAAACGATGCTGCTCGATCCTTCTTTAAAATGCTGTAAACTGCATTTCTTTATCGCATCTGGTTCTAAAGTCATTATAATATACCAAATATTTACGACATTTGCCCATCTGCAGTAGACCAAAACGCGTATTGGTATCGACATGTATTTTTTAAGCCGATCCGACATCGGTATCGATAATATCGGCTGAAAATGATTCCGGTGGCAATCAGTCAATCCCTTCTGTATGGCCCAGCTATCGACGTGCCACAAACCCTCAACCTCCCCCCCCCCTTCTCTTCTATATTCGAATCTATGCAAAACGCTTTACGAACACCAGCGAAGCAAAATAGATGCTTTCATAATCTCTGCATCTGTATAGTGTCGAGAACTTTTAAAAACGTTTCAAACATGCTTCTATTCATGATGGAGAATCGTAATGAAATAAGGTATACGTGTGGTTTAGTTTAAGTATGGATGTCCCATAAGTGTAGTTCTAACTGAACACAGGGATGGAATTAATGTAGCCTAGTATTTCCGTGAGACACAGTGAACAGCTGAATAAATTCCTTCAAAATGTGGGGAAGCGAAATGTCGCCGCAAACTATGACCTGTACGACGACTGACAAGACTTTTACTCATCCGCTTAATTTTATACTTTACAACCTTCAGTATTTCTACTAGCCAAACGCCTTTTAAGTTGATTTTAACAATTGCGAGACGAAAAGCTAAATGGTCTTATCTGAAAATACATAAATGGGGTAAAAGAGAAACGGCAAAGGAAAAAGGTTTTTCATCCGTATTTATTTAAGTATGCATATAATTGGGTCCTGAAGACGACGATTACTCGGCCGAACGAGAAATGCCATAATACAGCAGTTTATTTTCTACAAGCTCCTTTCCATCGTACACTTCTGAACATGAATCAAGCAAACACCGTAGCAAGCGAACGATTCCAACACCGATCTTTACGAATGCACCTGGGGTGAATTGCTCGTCAAACACGAACGTCGAATATGACGCGATTTTGACGTAATCGTTGCCATGTTTGCACACGACGTGGCCGTCGTGCGCGAGATTTGCTGCAGAGATGTGATAAAAGAAGCAACTGCGTTGTTTCAAAACGTGTGAAATTGGCAGCAATATTTGTTTTTATTTTTTAACGTTTGTATGATTTACTCCACTCTACACACGCTGTAGCTTTTACACGCGCACCCAGCGTTAGCCATGGCGCCAGAAGGAGAGAGGGTAAATTTTGCTAGGTAAATCCTATCGGAAATCCTAGGTTCTTTTACATGCCACAATCGGCATGAGCACGAGACATCACAGGGCCCTTCTCTGCCCGAAAATGCCAAGGGTGGTTGAGGCCGGATTCGAACCCGGGATCTCTGGCACAGGAGACGGTCATGCTAACCATCAGGCCACCTTGCCCCATGCTCTACACAACCCAGTAGAACTTCACTGTGGTATAGTAACGTAAATTGCTTTGTGTTGTTCATGTAGTGCTCGGGGCCACTAGCCTTACAGATCAGGCGCCTTTTCCAATGCTACTAAAAATCTGCCCAGCCAAGAAAAAACCCAATGTCTCCGAAAATTTTTGAGATCAAAATTTCATCTTCGAAAACTGTTAAATTGCTCGCACCAGCGATCCCTTGTCGTGAAATTTCAACCAAATCAGATAAAAGTTGCGAGCGTTATCGTGTCCCAAACAGATAAACACACACACGCAGACAAACAGACATAGAAAAGCAAAATTCAGCCGAGAATTCGACCTCGCTCGCTCGGCCAATTTACGGGCAACAGAAAAACGACTGCGGAAATAGGTCTTGACATTCATTGTATTTAACTTTAAAAGTTCTTGTAGAATGTTATACGAAGTCAAAACCGGAAAGTGTACAAATATACACAAAAAATCGACGTTTCGGCCCACCTCAGAGCCATTATCAAGAGAAGCAAGTGAAAACAAATTACAAAAAAAAAAAAAAAACACACGAGAAGTCAATTTGCAAGTAAAATGTCCAGCTTAACAAGGCAGAACTTGCTAGAAAGTGTTAAAAACGGACACAACCGTACATAAAATATAAAAAAAAACTTAAAACTAGAGTACACTTCAGTACCACACGAAGTCCCCTCTAGTTTTAAGTTTTTTTTATTTTGTTTTTACGAATCTGTCAGGTTTTAACACGTTCTATACTTTGTTCCACATTATGTTTTCAGAAAACTGAGTGTATGACGTCACGTTTTCTTCCACTACGAGGGCAAAAAATCCGTATACATCCCATTCGTAAACTCTAACAGTAACATAGTTGAGTCTACACGTGTGATATCCACATGTTTTTGCACTTTCAGTGCAAGGAAACGAGTCGTCAGCCAGTCAGTTTTCTGAAAACATAATGTGGAGCAAACGATAGCGAGGTCTGCCTTGCTAAGATGGACATCATTTTACGTGGGAATTGACTCATGGCTTTCTCGTGTTTTTTTGTAATTTGTTTTCAAGTTACTTGCTACTCTTGACAATGGCACTAAGATGAGCCAAAACGTCGAGTTTCTATGTATATTTGTGCACTTTCCGTCTTACTTTGTAATATTCGTTGTATTAACACGTCGAGAAACCGTGGTGCAGCTTGGTCTGGATATAAGTAAGATTCCAACTCCTTCCGAGCGTCGCTGATGTTCTCTGTTTATTAAATGTAACATAAAGCTCGAAAAATGGTCACTAAAGCAAACAGTCTTCTTAAAATTCCTTTTAAAGGGCAATTACAACCATTTTGACATGCATGCTTTACTTTTGGATCATTTACACAATAACTAAACACAAGAATTGTGGTAAGAATTATATGTTCCGTATACGTCCGATACAACAATTTAATTATTGCATCCCAAAAACACGACATGGAGACCGTCATTGTTTTGCTGGAACGCGCAGAAATTAATGCCGACTGATGTCACTCTTCGATTTCGACTCGCAGCGGATTGAGATAGCTCTATTGGCTGTGAGAGCCCGAGCGTCTGACGGCCTTAGCTGGCCGACAGTGTAGTGGCCGGGCTAAGGCCGTCGGACGCTTGAGCTCTCACAGCCAATAGAGCAATCTCAATCGGCTACGTGTCGAAATTGAAAAGTGACATCTGTCGGCATTAATTTCTGCGCGTTCCAGCAAAACAATGGCGGTCTCCGTGTCGTGTTTTGGTGATGCAATAATTAAATTGTCGTATCGGACGTACGTAACGTATTCTTACCACAATTATTCTTGTGTTTAGTTATTGTGTAAATGATCCAAAAGTAAAGCATGCATGTCAAAATGGTTGTAATTGCCCTTTAAAAGGAATTTTAAGAAGACTGTTTGCTTTATTGACCATTTTTCGAGCTTTATTTTACATTAAATAAACAGAGAACACCAGCGACGCTCGGAAGGACTTTTGGTGTTTTGGTGATGCAATAATTAATTGTCTTATCGGACGTAATTAACGTATTCTTACCGCAATTCTTGTGTTTAGTTATTGTGTAAGTGGTTCAAAAGTAAAACATGCATGCCAAAATGGTTGCCCTTTAAGAATACAAGATAAACTAATTTGAGGAAAAAAATACTACTACCCCGGCTGGCAGTTGAACCTAGGACTTTCCTCTTACAAACCTTGTGTTCCAACCACTGTTCTACTGGGGCGGATCATGGCTTCAGACTCCAGCCGAGCTTAGTGGCTGTTCAATCTTTCTCAGTGGTGACGTAAAGGCCACAAACATACACAAGGTGTCAAAGCAACTTGCTTCTTGCCTTCCTTCATACTAGAAATAATGCGAGCAATAAAAAAAGAATTAATCGCAAGCATTGTTGTTTTCCCTCCTTATGTATATTTGTGAATCACAAACGTACACAAGACGGGAACGCAACATGCTTGTGATTTAGGTTACCATTGAGATAATTTGAATAGCTCTTCAGCACGGCTGGGCGCCGACTTAGGATCCTTCCAGGTAGCACAGTGGGAAGAGTGCTCTCCGTGTAAGTGAGAAGTCCTGCGTTCGAGTCCCACTCGGGGCAGTTTTCTTTTATTCTTTCTCAGATTGGTGTATCTTGTAATCTCACGAGGTGTTTGATTCATTAATCTTTTAACTTGTGTTTAGGTTTTATTTATTTAAAGGGACGTACATCTCTGCTGGCTTTCCTGCATGACTCAGTTTTGCGACATTAGTTCAAACGTATGTAAATGTTGCCAACACTTTCATTTACTTGTTTTTTCTTGCGTG
>JAHWFP010211275.1:0-26271 GCA_023313725.1 Lithobius niger | reverse complement strand
AAATTGTATTGGACCACAGAAATAGGTTTGACTGCATGTAGCAAAATTGTTACACAGGAAAACCAACAATCAGTAAAATGGAAACAATAAGCACCTGTAACAAACACCTGTACGCTTACTTTCCAACTTAAATTCGTATAAGACTAAGTTGGGCAGGCAGGGTAGGAGATAAAACCCATCACCTTCATGCACAACACTTTATGAAGGAGTCAAAATCTAAAAATACCTGACGGATTGTTGTTTGGAAGCTTACTGTTCCCCCTCTGGCCCTTCGTTTGCTAACCACACCTCCAACATTATTTCGTTTATATGGGTGGGGTTGGGGGGCCGGGAGCAAAGGAGAAAAATTATCCCGGGCCTCACCTGGCAATGAGTCTCGCTTCTACTCAGTGATGCTAAAAAAGGAAAGCCTCTATATTATTACTAGTATAAAAAAAATTTTTGTGTGTTTTCAAGGCACCCCAATAATAAGTTTACGGGTCTGGGGGAAAGAGACCCCAGTTTAAAACTTTGCGCTGGGCGCAAGGAACAACAAACGTAAATAATATGCCAACACTCCTCACTGCAGCTCTCCCCTCCTACTTCGTCAACATTGAACAACCTGACAAGCTGGGAATCCTGGCCAAGCAGGGAAGCATCGGGCAGCGAGCGTGACATTGGAAATGCCTCTGACTGTACATACATTCACACTGCTTTTTCCTCTACTGTCAGTCATTCGTTTGTGACAATAAACGTGGCAATAAATACTGCAAATAAAACTAGTTGTAACTACGGCTACAGTTTTCTGTGTGGTAGTTAGTAGTTGTAACTTCTCTTTCACTACTTTAAAAAAAAAAATAAGATGGGTGTACAAAATAAAGCACTGTAGTCAGTAGTGAAAAAGTAGTCTAATAAAAACGATCTAGTCTAGCCAAAACGATCTGTTCAATCGACACCTACTCCACGTGCACGCTAAATAAAATAGGCATAGTCACGCACGGAGGTTTAACTCGCGTCTCACACGCAGAGGGTTTGGGCACTGCCTACTCTAGGTCAATGTCAAGGTCAATGTAATACACTGACATTGGGCACTGCCTACTCTAGGTCAATGTCAAGGTCAATGTAATACACTGTTACGGTTCTTGCGATGTTCTAGCTGGTGCAGAGTACTGCATCAAAGACAGTTCAGGCTGTTTTCAATTCACAATAATGAATGGGATGGCCCGTTGCTAATCTTGCCAGAATTTGAAAATAATAAATTAAAGTGCATTTTTATTTTTATTTTGTAGAAGATAATGTTTTCTACAAAATTTCAGGTTGGTGTACGGAAATGAAAAAAACGTAGTGCAATGATGCCAACGAGTTTAACTAAAAAAAAAAAAAAAATAGTTTAACTTGCAGTTATCAACTATAATTTCGTAGTTGTAGCTATCGTTTATCTACTTTTAACGAAGTTTAACCTCGAAAAAAGTTGTTAGTTCAAGGTTTAACCAGGTAGGTAACTACTACTCATCCACAGGGTCTGGTCACAATATAAGAACAGGTCAGCAAGCAGGCTGGCCTACTCACATTTTAAGACGAGACCACGAGTACCCATCACTATGTTTTTTTTTTTCATATTAGGTAGGCTAAAATTTCATGGGGCAGGACCCGAGTTTAACCACGGAAAGACTTTCATAGTACATCGTCACAATAACAGCACTGTTTAACCTAATGTATTGAAAAGATACTTACCAGTGCTACGCACAACAGAACGGTTTACTGTATGTATGCGAATGCTACTATCAAGGTTTTTTTAAAGTACTAAACACCAGAAGGGTTAAAAGGTACACTTGATGTCGACACATAAACCTGATACCCAAGGGTCGACAATCATGTTTTATAACAAATGGTACTTCACGCCAACCGGTTGTTTGGTTCGGAACAATAAACACATCACATCACGCTACATCAAGGACCACGCTAGTGGTCTGCCCGCCAAGTTCAATAATTATTCTCACACTTCATTGTAACTTAATTGTAAGAAAGTCATTGTTTAATTCCTGCATCGTTGTTGCATGGCCACTAGCTTTTGGTACTTTGCAGAAACCAGAGCTGAGAGTATTTCACGATGGTGAGGATAAATACCTATGCGGCGAAACAGCTTGAAACTTGTTGAAAATGGGCAATCTTTGTGCCCTGCCAAGCAATAATTGCATTGTGATTAAAGTCCAAGAAGATAGTTGATTTCAACTAACTACTACATCTAGAAGCGCAATAGTGCTTCGCCCATCAAGTTCAGACCAGGAGTGGTTAACGCTCGTTACACCCTTTGAAACCCTTTTGTCAAGTAAGATAGACTCGAGTGTATGGCAGCATTGGCCCGTCGAACTCGAATAAAAATCAAATCATATCTAATTATTGCCGTCTGATTGTTGTTGTTCAATTGTTGTTCATTATCAATGTTTGGGTGAAAGCTAGCAACTGCTTCTCTTACCCGAGACATTAAACCGGCATTTTCTGGTATTGAATGCTAAATACTAATGCGACAGAAAGCTTTGGAAATTGTATAGATCGATG
This sequence comes from Lithobius niger, assembly GCA_023313725.1. NCBI lineage: Eukaryota > Metazoa > Arthropoda > Chilopoda > Lithobiomorpha > Lithobiidae > Lithobius > Lithobius niger. Next base: position 23,733 of record JAHWFP010211275.1, on the reverse strand, counting down.
GGGTTTACCGAGTAAACAACAGAAAGTCCTGTTTCAGAGCTGTGCATAAAGAATGTCAATAGGAGAAGGTATCTGAACATCGTTGATTTCGTGCTAATTACTTATTACTTATTACTAGCTAATTCCACTCAGATAAAATAATTTATGCGACCGATATACTTTAAATTTTACATTCAGTTTACATTTGACTCCAATAGGTGCCTTTTATGGTTTGGCTTATAAGGATGTGTTAAATCCAAAGATTGTAAACATTTGTATTGCTATTTTCGTGAACGTTGGGAACACGCCATCTACTATCAAAATAATTGTCCTCCGTAGCCGAGTAACAATGCGGCCTCGGTTAACTTATTGTTTCCGTTTCACAATTAAATCGAAGTGGTACATTGTAATCTAGACACAAGCTAGTGTGTCGCGCCAAGTTACGCAACAAACATTACATCCATTCAATTGTTGAGGGGGTAAATCATTGTAGCCCGACGCCATAGCGTACGTGTTTAATATCCTGAAGCATAACTGGGCACATTTCAGGTACTTGGGAAAAAATAATAATGCGTACAAAAGCTTAAATTGTGGTAAAATGGAGAGCAATGACCCACCTGACAAAAATTAACTTGTAAAGGAATGTTACGTAAGCAGCTTTCAATTCAAAATCTGACCCTCAATAACGTTGCAAATGTGTAACTAACTAGTTACGAGCTAGCTAATTCTAGTCCGCTCATCCCCATGTTAATTTCCATATAGTGATTATTCATCGATACCGAGATAACGGGAAGACCTCCAGCTAAGAAATTGGTCGAATGGCTGCAGTATTGTTAGTACTGTCGGAATCGTCTCTGATTGGACGGCAAAGTTCTGACAATGAAACGTGTATACTGAAGTGCGTATCTAGACACACGCTAGTGTGTCGTTACAAATCTGAACAACGTTGCAAAAGAAATTGTGTCTACGTCCACTTTACGAAAAATAAACAAAATGTCAAAATAAAACCAAAAACTGGTAAAGAGGCCACCAAGTTGAGACGTGTTCGGCCTCACAAAAGAGTGATATGAACTAAAGAAAAAATTGCCGTAAAAAAATTAAAACAAAATCAAATACTGATAAAGAGACGACTAAGTTGAGAATGGTTCGGCCTCTCAAAGGCGTGATACGAAATTACAATATCGGCAAAAGCCACTCAAGCTATTGTTGACGTCGCACATTATTACAAATCTGCAGGCTAGTTGAGTTGAGTCTAATACACAATTAAGAAAATAAAGAAATGATATATCAAAAACCAAGACTGGTAAAAGAGACCGCCAAATTCGGAATGGTTCGTCCCTTCAAAGGAGTGATATCAATACACCAAAACAGTCGCCAACTTAATCGCACCGAATAATACTTTGGACGGTAAATGAAAACTTGAACATTGCTACCACCGAAAGTAGCAATGTTCTGGTTTTCATTTAACTTTCTAACTATTAAGAGGTGCGATTAACTTGGCGAATGTTTTGGTGTGTTGATATCACTCTTTTGAATGGCCGAACCATTCGGAACTTAGCGGTCTCTTTTACCAGTTTCGGTTCATGATTTGATTGTAACTTACTTAAAAGTACCTCATCGTTGCAACCTTATTGTGCTTTGAACCTGTGCAGTGTCGAAGTTATTAAACCCCGTAAAAACCATTTCCATGTCTCTGTACTTTATGTGTTTAGTTGTGGGTTTTAGGACTGTTTTAAACCCATAAACGTAGTTATTTTGGAATTGTACTTGTTTCTGTTTCACAATTAAATCAAAATATTATATTATTATTGTCATTTGACGAAAATAAATTTAAGTACATCATCGTCTACTAAATTTTTTATCGGGAAAAAGTCCGTGAATTGTTACCGCTCCTTCAATCAAAAAAAAAAACGAAACACAAATAGCCTTAAAGTAAACTAATCTAACTTATCGCCCACACTTGTTTCTGGTTTACAATAAAATAAAATATAATACAACGGGCACTTTATTGGAAATGCTGTATTAATTAGCGACCATTAATTAAATCAAAGTTAAGATTTTCCGTTCAGTCTGTTCAAGAAACGATTTCCAATCATATTTTCATAAAGGGCTCACAATCAATACATACACTAAAGAAAAACCATAAAACAACCAAAAAGAGTAATATCGTACAAAAACCCCATAAGGGTCAGGAGACCCATCAAGTTTTCACATAGAAAGTAGTGATATCAGAGCCAAAATGGCTCCTACCAAGTTGCTACATCACTTGCCAAGCTAATTCCATCGACTATTATTTCAGACGTTAAATCAAACACCTGACTATTACAATGGTTACCTGACTGTATCAATGTCGGTTTTTTTTATTTAACCTTTGATCCAAAAAGTCCGTGGGATTAGCTTGGCAAGTAATGTAGCAACTAGGTGGCAGCCATTTTGGCTCTGATAACACTACTTTCTATAGCGAAAACTTTATGGGTTTCTTTACCCTTATGGGGTTTTTGTATGGTACTGACTACTGACTACTATATACTGACTAAAATAAATTATGCGACAGATACGAATGAAATTTGGTATTCAACACTCTTTTAACACCAATATGTGCCTTTTACGGTTTGACGTTTGGGGAGACATTAACTGAAAAGATTGCTATCATTTGTAATGCTATTTTTCTGTAGGTTGGGAAAACGCCACCGGTGATCAAAATAAGCATTACTCTTCATTAGTTAACGAGTAACAATGCAAACGGACTGCCTGAAAATAATCGGCAACACAACATTGTCGATAAAATGGACGCGCTACTTGTTTGTAGTAGGGCGTATGGCTTCGGGCCACTAAGCTCTTAATAGATACACAGTCCGCGCCACTTATAGTTGATGGTTGGATGCATGGCTTCGGGTCGTTGTCCAATAAAGTTCAATAAATCAATCAATCAGTCAATCAAATCAGCCAACGCTTTAATTTATATGATTGAAGTCCTCACTCCAGCAAACCTAAAAAAATTAATACCTCCATTCGTATTCAATATTTTTCGACCAAACTTGGCCAGATAGTAGATAACTGGGCAGTGGCGAAAATAAGGTGCCACAAAAAAAACTACAAAAGAAGTGATGTCTAAAACAAAACCCAGAAGGGTGAAAGAACCTGTCAAGTTTCACCCAATCAAAGTAATGATATCAGAGAAAAAATGGCTGCCAACAAGTTACTACATTAGTTGCCGAGCTAATCCCACCGACTATTAGGCCTACCTCACACGTTAAATCAAAAACTTGACCATTGCTACCACTAGTAGCAATGGTCAGTTTTTTTTATTTAACCTTTGACCTATACTCGGTGGGATTAGCTCGGCAACTAATGCAGAATGGTGGCAGCCATTTCGGCTCTGATATCACTACTTTGATAGGCTGAAACTTGGTGGGTTCTTTCACCCTTATGGGTTTTGTTTTAGATATATAAAACCCTTAACTCGATCGGCTGGCTGTGATCGAAAGATTTAAGTACGCGAGACTACTGCTACTTAACAATTTAGGTGCACGAGAAACATGCAACCGCATTACTAGCCGACGAAAATTTCTACAACAGTATTGAGGATCAACATGTTAGGTGCACGGGAACTGTGCAACCATATTATCTACCAACAAAAAATGATTTGGTAGTTGAGAACAAAGGTACCGCTAATTGTAATCTAGACACACGCTAGTGTGTCACCGCCAAGTAACAGAACATCATCCCATTGTAGACATGCGATGTTAAAAATTGATTGTTAATGATAAAAAGGCGGCTCACTAGCAGACATGTGTCTAATTGAAAGCATATTTTGGCATGTTGAGGATAAATCCCAATACGACAGAAATGTTTCAAATTGTGGAAAATTTAAGGGGAAGGGTCAGAGATTAAGAAAAACTAAAATTTAAAGGATGAGTGTCCACCAATCATAGAGAAAAAGATGCGTCAATAACGTTGTTTTTATGTTACTGTCTAGTAGCTAACTGACCTAGCTAATACGATTTTTCCCATGTTACATCCCATAGACCTTTTACTCATGGCTAGCGCAAAATTGAGAAGGCCTACGTACCTGAACTTTTGCACACGGATGCATGGTGATCTGAGGATGGTCCTTTTGTTGGTTTGGGGGTTGTAGGGGTCAGGAGAAATGCGTGGGAGCGTTTTGAAATTCGCCACCGGCGAATTTAAATTTCGATTCTTTTCCAAGTTGCAACCAAAGATTTTAAGCAACAATGGCTTGAACAATCAAGACAGGTCCTTAGATTTATTGTAAAAGCCTGGACGAACTAAAAACTGAACTGTAACGAAGGACAAAATAAAGAAACATTAACGTTGCCGAGGATTGCGTAAGAATAAAGGGATGCACGTTAGATGATGGTTACGCAACAATACGAGCACACACGAGCTAATGGGTTTTTTTGTTAATAACCCAAAAAATGCTTCGCGTTCTGCTGTTTTAGTAACAGCGACCTTCGGGGGTTTCTGCGTGACTAAATGTGAACGAAATCTCGAAAAATTAAGGGGAAGTTGCAGGGATAAACAAAACAACTGAAGGGGATGCGCTGATTGAGTGAGCGAAGCGAACGAAATCAGAGATTGTTAGTCAGTGTGTGCAAAAATGGGATTGAAGTATCTTAAACAGATGGTGTAACCTTATGTACGTCCACAATCCTATGACAGTTGTGATATCTACCCAAAACCAAAACTGGTAGAAAAACCAAGTTTCCAAAAACAGTGGGCCTTTGAAGGTAGTGATATCATTCCACCAGGGAAAGGCCGCCAAGGTCGATCCTATTAGCCAAGTTAATCGCACCGAATAATACTTTGGCCACTTAAATGAAAACTAGAAGATTGCTACAGCTAGTAGCAATCTACTAGTTTTCATTTAACTTTCGAACTATTAGTATGTGCGATTGACTTGGCTAATAGGATTAACCTTGGCGGCCTTTCCCTGGTGGCCTTTTGGAAATTGGCGGTTTTTCTACCAGTTTTGGTTTTGGGTGGATTAGATTTATCTGGGAGTGAAATAATCAGTATCAATCCGTAAACAAACGACAACAAACGGGGATGAAATCCCAGAAAGAAAATTACACTGGAAATCACCGTTCACTTTTTTTTTTACATTATAGAGCAAAGTTTCACAGCCAAAGAGACGATACAGCAAAAAAGCTAATAATGAAAACGGGCGAGGGTGTTAATTCTTTGGCCACCGAAAAGTTGAAATTGGTACACTGCTGCGCAGCGTGGGTCCTTGACCCGGGAGATGCCGTTCTCAGGGTAGTTTGATGGAAGAAGTCTTCTATGAGAATTTCTATAGTGCGTTTAGATCCCCTAAGAGGCTGGCACCTCCTATTCTGCAATGGGGGAGCTCCATGGTGCCTGACGCACCTTTGAGAACAGTCTGTTGGGTTTTTTTTAGGGCTGTTTCGTGGTGGGGGCGGGGGAGGTTCCTCTGACATGGTTTTTCTTCATCCTGACTAAATATCGCCGTCTTGTCCAGTGTCCGGAAGCTGTATGACAGGATCTTTGTCGGTAGGCTCAATAGTGTTTTGGAAGGCTCCAGTGGGCTTTACACCCACGTGGGAATCCGGGTGATGCAGACATAGGGCATTAGGACTTCGTCGAGCAGATGAGCGGTTAACGCTCGCTAAAACTCTTTGAACCCTTTTGGGCTTTACAGAGCCCAGTTTGGGATTCGGAAATTTCGTGGGGCGCAGGACGCCATTCTGTATTTGGAGGCAGGGGTCAGAGAAGCATAGCTGCACGGGAAGATGGCGGTGTCGTGTTTCTCGATATTAAGATGGCCTATGAGACGATGGATGTGGATTCAGTTAGAGCGTTGATGCAGGACTTGGGGTGAGTGAGAAATTGGGTGAGGCGGTCCTGTCACTGTTGGGTAAATGCAGTTATGCAACGAGAGTTAGTGGCTTCTGGTCTGGGGTGAAATCCACCAGCAGAGGACTGCCGCATGAAGCTGCCTGAGCCCAAGTCTATTTGCGGTTTTCAGAGAGCTCACTCTTTACTGCAATGTCCTGGCTTGTGCCAATGATGTGACTGTAGTTGGTTGGCATGGATGCTCCTGTGCTCATTGCATATCTGGAAACGGTCATTGCATGGGAATGGTTCTCCTGGTTGAACGGAGCCTTTGTCTGTCACTATCCAAGACTGAAGTTCTGGTGTTCTTGAGAACTAATGCCGTGCCTGCCACCCTGCGTGTCGTGAGTGTGGTGGTGCACACGGCTGCCTGTGTGCGGTATCTAGGTTACAGGCTGGACCCCTGACTCAGATGGCTTGCTGACGACTTGGTCAGTGAGGGAAGGTACCGCCGGTCGACAGAACGTCCGTAAGTCTCTCGCTTCTAACCATGTGGTGTTGAAGAGGTTAGTACTCTCTGTGTTGCACAGGGTGTTCATCCGGTCCTGTGCAGGCTTTCAATTGCCTTTCCTGCCGTTCTCAGGCGGGTGCAGTTAGGAGTGTTCAGGTAGGATTGAATGGGTGCCTGCACACGGTTACTTGGTGTCAACCTTCCTTTCTGTTGGAGGCTGGTGAGGCTCCAGTCACGATCAGGGCTAGAGAGGCTCTGTCGGCCCTCTGTCTTAGGGCAATGGCCAGGAGTGGGGGACACTGTTGCTATGCAGCTGGTCAGGTTTTCCGCTGTGGGCCGGTGAGTGCAGAGAGCTCTCAGTGCTCTTGGATTGGGTGCTATCCTACTCAAAGAGAGGGGTCTTGGTGGTTTCCCAGCGCCCTAGACTGGTTGTGGGTGGTTGTCCGTGGTCCTGGTGTGGGAGGTACTCCCTCTCTTGTCCTGTCAGCATCCAATGGTGGGTGACTCGGGCCGCGTGAAGATTTTCAGCGACATCTCCTTCCACGGGGAGGTCTGGGAGGGGAGCACGGAAGTTTATGTTGCCCACTTCCGTCAAGAGTTCAGTTACTTACTGCCCCACCTACCATCTGCCTTCCTGGGTGAACTGGTGGCAACTTCGATTGCTGTCGACATCGGGTTGGATCTGCATCTATGCAGCTTCAGGGTCTGCTCTGATTATGCAGCTGGGATAAAGGGGATCGTTCCACCATCCAACAACTCGTGCGTAACAAGGTTTTCGTCCGTCCTCCATGCGCATCACCCGCCATCTCGACGTTGAAGATGAAGACTGCCCTAACTTGGCCCTTTCGGAAAGGCCATAAATCAAGACAAGCTGACCCACACTGAAACCAAAACAAGCCGTCCCTCTCAGATGGCCATCTACCTTGACAAGGAAAGAGTCTCACTCGCCCTTTTGGAAAGACGGAAAACTACCCAATCTTGACCCTTTGGAAAGATCAGAAACCAAGACAAGTCAACCGGCACCAAAACTGAAAGAAAAGCCGCCCCTCTCGGGTGACAATCTACCCTCAGGAGAAATGAGCCTCACTCGCGCTTTTGGAAAGGCAGAGAACATAACTGATCACCATCGATTCCTTTCGTTCCACCACTGAAGGGAAAAACGACGTGGCTTTCTCCCCGTCGCCTTCCAGGACCGACCACCCCGTCCGGAAATAAGTCAGCCACAAAGATTAACCATTTGGCCCCTTTCGGATCACCCCAAGCAGAGAAAGGTAAAACATACCAAGACAATTGGCCACCAATTCTTTCAGTCCTCAAAGCCCCGATTTTGCCTCAAAGCCTTTCACTCCTTCACTACTCAAAAAAAAAAAAAAAAAAACGAAAGCCGAATAAACGAAAACCCTTTTCAAAGCCTCGTTCCAGCCGACTGCTTCGGTCCTTAACCAGTACCATGAACCGATCGAATCACACCAATCCGCCAGTGGACCCAATTCAAAAGCCCCTCGAAAGGCTCCCTTTCATCCTTTCCGAAAAGCCAACAAAACCGACTGATACCGCAGCACATCCTCGGGCTCCCGGCCGCACATCTGGTCTTCTCCACGCAGCCGGCTGAAGACAGCAACAAACAAAAAACACCCCTATCCAAAGCTGAAGTAACGAAAGCTCACACCACCAAGTCATGCTGGACCGACCAAGCATCACCTCCCACCCACCCGGCCAAAGAATCCAGCACAAACGCACATCCACTCCAAACCGCCACACCCACTACTCGTCACCAAGGAGCAGAAGTTCCTTTCAAAAAAGGAAGCAATGACACCTTTCGGCCCTCCTACTTTTCAGTCGGCACAAGACTTCGACACTTCCAACCAGCTTGGCGAAAGCTAACTCAAAACAAAGAAATTCTTTTGATTTACGAACATGGCTTTCGACCGACTTCCCTCTCAAGACTCCCTCTGGTGGCCTCCCCACCATGGGACTTTGCACCACCAGTATCTGAAATCCCCATGGTTCCGGGGTCGATCCACCTTTCCAAAGCCGTGCTTTTGAATTGCTCTTCTCCAAGCGAAAAAACGAAAGCCTTCCCCACCATGAGTTCCTTGTCAGCATAGCCATCATTATTTACATCCAGCTTTTGCAATGAATCCCTCTGATTGGTTGGACGTCAAACCAATCAGAAACCAAGGACACAAAAGCCAACACGTATCCCTTTCGCCAGTGAAGCATGCCGCTGTCTCCACTACACTCTCCCATGTCAGCTCTCATCCTGATGCCGACGTCGTGCCGTTGACTCTTCGGCTCACTTCGGAGCTTTCGTAGACATTGCTTTCATCCCTTTCAGCTCATCTCGTCCTTGGTTTGATTCCACCTTGAGTAAACATTATTAATGCCGACTCGACTTCTTGTGTCATTAGTGGCATAAACCCACTTTCGAGTGAATTTTCAAGACAGACAACGGTTCAACTCTCGTAACCTGTAGTTCCAAGACGAAAATCGTTTTTCAAAACGGCTGCTTTCTCGTCCGTTGCTCACCCCACGTCTCGAGTTGAATTCAACTCAACCTTTTCGCCAAACCTCTCCAAAACTACCGCATTTCTGCTAACTCCGCTCATTCGACCAACAACTAGACGAACAACCACCAACTGGGACCAATCATAGTTCTACAATCTCTGATGGAAAAACCACACACATTGCAAGATAGCCCCCTCCATCTAACAACCCAGAAAACTTTCTTTTTAGAGACATTTACAACCGGTCTGCGCTGCAGCAAAATCCAAGCTTTATCTGCCGACCCATCTCACTACATTTCCGGACCAAACCACTCCTCGGTAACACTGAACCCAAGTAGAAACTCCAGAGCGAAAACCAAAAAAACAACTGGACCGCCAAAATCCATAACCACAACCTCTCCATAAGACATCCTAGGAGATGAACTTGAACGACAATTATGCCCGATCCGAGCACGGTGCTTCGACATAACACGGACCCGGCATGAAGGCAAACGAAAAGAAAAGAACCTACTTTTTCTCCCCACTGTCTGACTTACAATCTGACGAAACCTCCGCAGCTATGGTATCACGCTGGATTAAAAAGACCAACGAAGAAGCTGAAAACAAACGTGGCAACACAAGTAATAACACAAGAGTGAAGGCACACAAAATAAGAACAATCTCCACATCGTGGGCCCACCACAACGCCATCACGATTGAAGAAATCCTTGCAGCATCATGGCGCAACCCATCGGCCTTCACCTCACACTACCTGAGGGACATGTCAAGACACTATGCCTGCTGGGACCAATCGTCGCAGCTAGGACTGTGGTCAAGTTCCCTTAAGCACTCGGAACGAAGCAGAAGCAAGCCATCCACAGAAGGAAGCAACACCCTTCTTAAAACCAACGGCCCATTTCGGGGCCACAAAGACCACGAAAGATACTAAAATTACTGTTTCATCACTAATGTTCTGAATAAAGTGCGAAATTTTTAATTAAATTTTATGAGGGAGGTCTGCTTGCAACCCAGGGCTCCCGTCAAGGCGGTGCCCGCCACCTAACTTTGACGAGGTCTCCTGATAATGCTAAAATTATCAGGTTAAGATGTTTTCCAAGGTAATAAGAAAGCTCATTTTGCTGGCCCCCAGTCTGGCCGGCTAAAAATGGTTTCTTTTGCCAAGGAAAACATATTTAACTAAATCCCGCCCTGCCTCCCCTCTCGAGTCACCGCCTGACACATTGAGAGGAAAATAAATGACGAAAGCGTTCACGCTCTCGCTTTTATAGAGGAGGATTGCACGCGCATGCGCCGTGGGGCTAGCAAGCAGGCGGCTACATGCAGTCAAGAATTGAGGATCAATGTAATGCTAAAATTATCAGATTAAGAATGTTTTCCTTGGCAAAAGAAACCCTTTTTAGCCGGCCAGGCTGGGGGCCGGCAAAATGGGCTTTTTATGATTAATTGAACAAAAAACGGCTTCGCCGTAAAATAAAAACACCATAGCTCGTATCCCCATACTCAACAGCTGTGAAGGTACACGAATAAAAATGGATTAGAGTTCACTCGAACACAACGAACTCTAATTTGGACTCCAGCTCCAGGGAACAAGGATTGGTTTTACTCAGTGGCTATGTCAGAAAGTGAACACAGTTGTGTTTGCAATGTTTAATGCTCGTGTGCGAATGTATGTTTGTGTGCGCATAATTTGTGTATTATACAGTTTTTTTTTTTACATTGTGTCTTTGTGTGTGAAATATCCAGCCGTTTTGTTTAGTGATGTTCATGTATACGTGTGCATGGAGGCTGGCATGTCACAATCCTTGTTCTCTGTGATTACTACTTAACGTTTTCTTGTTGAAAAAAGGACGTGAATAACGTTGATATTTGGCTAATTACTAACTGCTACTAACGCCATTTTTTGTATCACGTAAATAAATTCGCGAAATTAGATGCTCGCAGGAGAGAGCGAGAGGTCGATTGTTTCCTTATTGCTCGCCTGTTTTGGCCAGGTATAGCTTAGGTCCTTTTTTAACTTGGATATGTGCTTTTTTTTAAGAAATGCTTAGGCTGTCATGAGCTGTGTATTTTTGTGTGTTTGACGAAGCTGTCGTGAATTTTATGTGTCTAATGACGAGGTAAACATATCCTCAAAACGCAGGGCTTTTCATTTATGTTCGTGAACTTCCTGGCTTTTTATTTACCATACGTGCTTATAGTGCTGTTCTACCTCAACACCAACATTACAAATTTGGGATGACATTAATGCACGAATACAGCCATATTTTGTAGGCCATGTCGTTTGATTATGAGCTGAAGAAAAAGGCGAAAAAAGTGGGAAAAAGGCGTTCTACATTCTGATCATTTGTATGATCATTTTTGGTGTGGGACGTCAGTCATCCTATAGGGCAGCGTCAAGTGACGTCATATTGCCTACGCGATAGCATCTGGAAGGCATAACTACAAGGGGCACTAGATTAAAATGTGAGGGAAAACAACAAAATTTCTAGTCAAGACAGTGCTTTGAGAGCGGGTTTCTTAGGGATAAAAAAACGTTATTTCTCCAACAACAAAAATCGCGCGTTATAGGCTTAGGAAATCTAGTCTAATAGCATTGGTTTCAGTAAGACGCCGTTCTTTTTTCCCTCCAGTGGCCCTTGCAGCCAACCCAGTTACCGGCTCCACCATACAGTTCTATACAATAATACTACGTTATGTCACTGCCCTCTACCAGTTTCAACAAGAAATAACCTAGTGCGTAGATCCAATAGACAGATGCAGGTACAGGCAATACAAGTCTGGGCAGTAATGGATGAATATTGACAAAATAATTATTCATCAAAACCTTATTTATAAGCGCTGTTTTTTTTGGGGGGGTGGGGGTGGGGTGGGGCATGAAATATCATCAGTGAGTACGTGAAAAGCGCTAAATAACCTTCTTGTTCGACGCAGCAAGTGATGTGGTTAGTAGTTGTAATGATGGCTATACTATAATGCCTATCCTTCTGCCTTTACATGGTGAACAACACTTGGACCTCTGGATCAGTATGTGAATGTCAATGGAGGACCTACGCGACCTCGAACTCCAGAGGGCACCACTGTTCCTAGAGAACTAGTATAGGCGGTTCTTTATCAGAAGGAGAACCCATGCCAATATGTAGGAAAACGTGCATAGTGTATATGATCACATTGCCAATAAACTAAAAGTTATAACACGAATGTGAAAACGTTATGAGAGACCCCCCCCCTTCCTCCCCCTCCCACCCCGGTTATTTATTCGACGCAGACTACAGGTGAGTATCAACTCTGCTTTTACGTTGAGTTTATCCCGCTTACTATCATTGGGGAAGGTCGAGGAAGAGAGGGTGTTGTCAAGGAATACGGGAGTTGCAAGCACAGCTTTGCAAACGCAGTTCATACGCCATAAAAAAATAATAGTAATAAAAAACAGGAATATTGGATGAAACGACTTTCTTTTAATTGTATAATAAAAAAAATCTTATAATTTTAAATGGACTGTACGTCATACGTTGTTTATTTTTTCCGCGCCAAGCTTCGTTTTGTACAAATCGAGTTTTAACAGAGTGACAATCCTAGCATCTCATGCTTACTGTACGGTGCCCCATTGTACAGGTATGTTTCCACGTAAATAATGCAATACACGGACGGTATACAATGCAACCCAGCAGTTTCTCACCAACCAGTCTCCATTCGTATAATATTTTCCTTCAAAGATACGTTCACCAAAGGCAATACCTTGAATGGAAACTTCAGCCTACGTTTCAATTCAAGGTATATTCTCTTTGGTGAAAATAACTTTGAAGGGAAAAAATTATGAATGGAGACTGGTCTGGAGCAGCTGGGTTGCATTGTATACCTTCCGTGTATTGCAATATTTGTCATGTCATTTCATCCCTTTTCGACGCGATATTCGTAAAGAAATCTGGATTGACGGTTGTGTGTAGGCACATGGCAAGAGCCTTATAGACTTCCTTATAGACTTTCACAGTACTGCATTGTACATTTTTAAATTCTAGTTATTTAAGAACCATGCCGGAGTCGCATAGTAGTTAAAACTGTTCGATTGTGCACCGTGAAGAGGGCAAAGCCTCAGCATTGAGTATTCTGCTCTGGTGAGACCCCTGTAGCTAGTGCCGCAAGTTGAGATGGGGAAAGAAATGGACGCACTTTACCATGCAGGGCCTCAAGAATTCACGATTTAATAAGATCAACAATATTAAGGTATCGTAATTTATTTTAAAATTGTTTAATCGTTCGGGGTGCAGCATTTCGCCCTTGCACAATTCCTCCACTTGGGAGCGCCTCTGTAACACTGTCTGTAGCTTCTTGTTGGTGAACAGACCGAGAACTACGGCTTAACTAATATATACCAAAGAAAGTAATTATTTTATGAGCTTCTTATAATAAAATGAATTCAGTTATCATTTTAGGAAAGCCAAAGATTTAATATTACCTTTTTTTTTATTTCGTTCTGAAGCATAATACAAATGTGCAAAATTTTTTGAATTACGATTAATGATCAAGAAAGAGCTATTGAGCTGTAGGGTATTGGTTTTTTTTTTTTAATTAATCATAATCATCATTAGCAAAGGCCAGAAAGACTTGTTCCAGAGTTGCCTGCGAAACTGAATAGTCGTCTAATTTGTATTTTTGTTTGGCTTCTTCCATCAGTCTAAATAGTTTGGACCAATTGGTGGACGAATAGGGAACTGAATACTCAAGCAATCCCTGAAAATAATATAACATTATTAATAGGACATTTAACACACTACAGGAAGTTTGCAGTGGATCACTGCAACAGAATTTTATTTTTTATTTATTTATATTTTATTTACTATGGTGTAAAATTACCAGATAGAAGCAGGTTTATACTTGTGTATTTGGTACTGATTACAAATACTTAAAAATGTGACAGCCAGTAGATCTGAATATGAATGAAAAAGATTAGTTGGTCACAAGGCAAACATATTCAGTGTATTGACACAGTTATTTTACAAATAATAACACCATTAGCATAAAATAGTGCAACGTTATCCTGAAAAGTAATCACGGTATTTTTGCAACCAAGAACTTATTCGCTGACTTGATAAATTGTTATTCTTCATGAAAGTCGTACGTTAAGTTATTAAATTAAAACTTCAAACGTAATCTTAATCACTAGATTGTGGGGGTGGAAAAACATCTGGGAAATTTTACGAAAGATAATTTCGTCTCATAGTGCCAATTCTGGGCACTCAAAAAGAAAAAAGGAGTTGAGGCCACTTTTCATACTATTAATCTATTAGGAATAATCTGTCACCATGATGTTGAGTTAAAGTAAGTGATCAACGTGTATTCTCTTATCGGATGTTTGTACAAATGACCTGATATAATCATGAATTCCTATCTCGGCCCAATTTCAGTATATATTCACAACTCATATTTTTCGGTTTATTAAGTCCAATGAATTGCACAGCCTTTTCATGGTCTAGGAAGTTAAAGTCTAACTAGCGGTAGCACAGCCAGTTATAGTCGTTGTCACAAACGAATTCTTAACATCTGTTACATTTCTGAAGGTCTTACCCAATTTCACAAATTGAAGGAAAATACGGCCACCGAGCAGAAAGTCCGACTTCACTTCCATTCACTTTGCCTTCCTATCAGTTTCTCATATCTTATCAAGGGTATCAGAAAGTGTTTACAAAATACATAATAATCTATAATATCGTTGGGGATGAGACTTCTAAAGGCTGATCTTTATTTCACATACCCAAGATTGCTGCGGACCCACATAACTGTTTTGCGTTAAGCCACAATATCTTGACTAAGGGCAATCCATTTAAATTAAGGTATGGCTCGTTTCATACAGATAATGCATGAAAAAAGTACATATAATTCTTTCCAGGTTTAAGAAGTGTTTTTAAAAAATGTTACATAAGACTTACGTTATGTTAACCTGCATATTACTGCATTACTGTAGTTTTTTTTTGCGTCTCTTGACTAGACTAAGACATGATAAACAGGCACAAAAGAGAGAGAAAGGAAATAAACTCAAAAATCAAAGACTATAAACAAAATTATTAAAAGGAGAAATTAAGAAATTTGCAACTTAACAATAAATCAATTTGGGAAGTTATAAATGATGTAACAAGTAAAAAAAAAAGAACATCGATGAAGGGCCAGCACAAACATTTAAAGATATGGATTTTGTTAAACTATCAAATGATTTTAATAATAGTTTTTGTGGTGAAGGGCCAAACTTAAAAGAAAGTCTTAAAAATGATCACGAAGAATATAAAAAAAAGGCCCTACCATAGAAAGATAAAAAAAAAAAACAGCTTAAAGGAAGTTAAAAATACAAAAGAACTTAAAAAAAAATTCCGTTAAGTTGTACTTTTAACTTGATTTAAGCACTTTTTTCTTGTTTTTCTATCTTTCTAAAATAAGGACCTTTTTTATACACTTCGTGTTCATTTTTAAGACATTCTTTAAAATTTGGCCCTTGACCACAAAAACTATTATTAAAATCATTTGATACTTTACAAAATCCATATGTTTACATGTGTTTGCTAGCCCTTCATCAATGTTCTTTTTTGTTAGTTTTGTGTGTTATTAAAGATAAAAATGAAGTTGAAATAATAAATATAATAAATGAACTAAAAACTACAAAAGCAACAGGACTAGATAAAATACAAATAGAACATATAAAACAATCTAAAGCAAACACAGCAAAAGCAATATGTAAATTGATAAATACAATGATTAAAAAGAAATATGGCTAGAACAAATAATACAAGTACAAATAATAAGACCGGTTTATAAAAAGGAAAATAAAGTAGACATGGATAACTACAGACCACTGGCTTTACTATCTATAATTGATAAAATACAAGACATTTTTTTTGCAAATAAAATAAGAAACTTTCTAGAAAAAATAAACATTTTATCAAAATCACAAAATGGATACACAAAAATTAAAGTACAACGAATTTATTAATAGAAATAAACGAAATTATCACAACGGCATTAAATGAAGAAAAATATCTTTGTGGCATAATTTTTGTGGATTTGCAGAAAAAGTTTGATACTTTCGAAAAAGAATTCTCTGAAGTAAATGCCAAAAAATGGGAATGAGAGCAAAATGTACAATTTAATTAAGAGTTATTTGGATACTCGGAAAACACAAGTTCTAATATGTGGAATAAGCAGTAATCTTAACGACACAAAATTTGGAGTACTTCAAGGATCATTTTGGGACCACAGCTATACCTAATATACAGGGTGAGGCAAAAGTCTGGTCACACGCAAATAACTTCCATTATAGTGGTCCTATATTAATTCTGAAGACATATTTGTAATGCAAGTCAGGTATGGGGAAGCCAATGAAGACATTTTCAATGACCTTGAAAACAGCACTCAAGGTCATCCATGTTTTATCTTCCAAACGGTACAAGACATAGCACAAAAGTGAATTAGAAAGTTGCACGTGAGCATTAAACATGACAAACTACAAAAACAGATTGAAAATCGGAGCATACTTACAATAGTTACGAGGAAAACAAAATAACAACAATGTGTCCCTGAACGTTTTAACTGCCATGCAGTGAAGCGGAGGGGCTGCCTCTACAAGCGAGTGCGTAAGTTCCGAGCCTTTCCCTCATCAATGAGTACAGTAAATTTCAGATGCCAGTAAACGAAAACGGATCCGGATTATAAGCCTAAAGTAACGAGCCATCATTCACAACACAGAAAGTCACGTTCGGTATGTGATTATTTTCTGATTTTACATTTAGTCCATTCAAAATAGGACTTAAGGTGGAATAAAATCCCAAAGTCTTGAAACTTTGTAAGGCTGTTCGGGAAGGTTTAGTAATAAAAAAGGAGGTTTAGTAATATGAAAATTCCTGATGATTTGGAGGTGAGCTGGCTTCGCAAGACCATAAAATACCTTGGAATCAATATTAATATTACAATTAATATCTTGGAATATATGGGTCCTACCAAAAATTTTCCCTACGATCGCTAAAAGAGGACAAAATCTACCACGAAAATGATTCTATTCATGTTTTCTCTGGCAGTGGTAGTTTAGAAGATATTCTAGCTCGAAAATTGAGAAATCTTACGAAATTGACAGAGCACTGCTATACGTGATGTACATAGATCAAGCAAACATACCCTGACCTCATTTAAGTTACTACACGATCATTTAGCATTAAATACTTACTGCTATATATATTTATTTGCTACATCAGGTTACTGCATATAATATCAAATCGTAACATCAAATATACAATAACATCAAATCAAGTCGAGCTCATTGTCCTCCTTCTGAGGGTTATAGTTCTGAACAGTTGGTGTCAGGCTATTCAAACAGTCACCATGTCAATTGTGGCAGATAGCAGTACAACTCATGCCTATTTTACTGCACCCACACTTGTTTCCACAAAGTGGTGCATCTGCAAAATATGAGGTTGAGACAGTCTCAGGGACTAAAGCATCTTTGATTGCCATTCTGCCTAGGCTCCCAACCACAAAGTACAGCTAGCTGGTAAGTCGTTGCCCATCCATAGTTATAGTTGGTGGAAACACGAAATGAGCGTTGCACCTCTTCTGTGGGAGGGAGAGTAGCTCCGACTTCGTATTGGTGGCAGACTTTGTGAGGGCATGGTGCCTATGCAAGTTGAGGGACGTTGTAGTAGGAGGAGCTCTATACTGCGTCAAGAAAAAACTGTGATATGCCTCTGCTACCTGTTGATACTTGGAATTAAGTGGTTGAACAGATCTGCTCCTGAGCTCAATGCCTCACGTTGTAACAGCAGTTTGTAACCTGCAAATTTCTCCTTCCTGAAGGAAGCTTTGTATTGTCGCACTTTGTGAATGCATGAGCAAATAGTACGACATCTTTGAGGAGCTTCTGTTGTTTTCGGGTTGAAAAAAATACCTATGTTGTTCCTACTTTTCTGCGACCTGGCTTGTAGAAAAATATATTTCGGTGTGTACCTGTCACGAGCTGTAAGAAGAAATGTAGATCTACGTCTTCATTGTGATGGCGCTGCTGACAATTAGAGTGTTCGCATCATTAGGTCTTTGAAGGCATTGTACTCCTCTGCCATTTAGTTAAGAGAAAATCATCTTGATTAGCCTGGCCTTATGTTTGTTAGATTAAAACTGATGTAGTGGAGGCAAGACACAGATTTTTCTTAAGCCTGTGGAGAGCTCCTCGTTCTAACCGTCCCTCTACTTGCATACGCACCATGCCACTCTGGATGGGAAATAATCTACCAGCTGCACTTTGGGGTGCCTACTGCAATGAAATAATGCTGTTGCCCCTCAAACTGTAATCAACCTCATATACAGCAGATGAATCACAGGTTGTGGAAACAAGTGTGGCTGCAGGAAAATAAGTGTGAGTTGCACTGCTATCTGCCACAACTGCCACGAAGAGGATGATAACCAACTGTTGAGGATGATAACCTTTAGGAGGACGACGTTGGCTTTGACTTGATTTGATGTTATTGTATATGTATTTGATGTTACAACTCGATGCAGTAACCTGATGTAGTGGTAAATAAGTGTTTGACGTTATATGATTGGTATAGAGTGCGTTCACCTCTCTATGTACACAGCGTATAGCAGATCTCTACTAATTTCTGACATTTCTCAACTTTCGAACTCGAATATCTCGTAAACTACTGGTACTAGAGAAAAAATTAATAAGAGTCTAGTTTGTGGTAAATTTTGTCCTCTTTAGCTTTTGTAGGAAACATTTTTTTGGTAGGACCCACAGATTCCGAGATAACGGAAAACTAATAAAAAGTTAGTTATTTTGGGGTATTTTACGGTCTAGCGAAGCCAGCTCAACTCCAAACCACCAAGACTTTTGATATAGTCATTACTAGACCTCCCCCGAACCCGCCTTACAAAGTTTCAAGACTTTGGGATTTTATTCTACCATTTGCCAAATTTGACCCTTCGTTGAATTCATTATTTTTTTTTTGCCGAACCCTAATGCCCTTTTGGGTGATTTCCGGCCCGATCGCAACAATCGGCCAGCACTGAAAAAACGCAGTGTCGTTACGAATGCCGTAACTTTCATCCATAGGCTGGAAAACCCTGGACATTCGAATGCCCACACGTTTTAATAGATTCATAAATCATTATGGCATTACAGATTACTTCCATTAAAAATTACAAGTTTATGGTGAACAGGAAGCAATTGACACGATGAATTTGTGTCACTTGCTCTTTGGCAGAGATGGATTTATATTTCTGCCACTTAGTACTATGGAGATACCCCACCCCCCACCCCCAGCCAAAAAAAAAGTGGTTTCATCGGCTTTTTTTTTCAGATTAAACGTTTCAAGAAAAATGCAAGGTATAGGCCTACGTTCAGAACATAAGGTCGGCAAGTGGGAAAATAGGGGGCGTGGTGCATGGTTGAAAGGTGTGGGCATCTGTATGTATAAATTGACTTTTTTGGGGGGTGGGGGTGGAATTTTACCTTGAAATAGTAAGCTAGTTATAGTATTATTCGAAAGTAAATGTAACCGACTGGAAGATATGACACAAATAACGGAGGGGTGGAGGCCCGGCCTGTAAGGGACAGGAATGAAAGTGCTCCCAAAGAACGAGGCGACAAATCTTTGAAAAAACGACTATTTGTTCGCTGTTTTCTCCAAATGTTTTCCTTTACGGTGCCATACGTTTCACAAAACAAGAAAAATAACAGCACCTTAACAATAAAGTGGTCATACGTTTTCTAGTAGCAGAGGGTCGTAAATTGGGATGAAAATTTTCGATCCCTACCCAGAAAAAAAATGTTTATTTAGACACGCCTAAAAACTATGTAGTGCTCCCTGATTGTGCTACCCGCCCACCGGCAAGAGAAGGAGAGGGGTGGTGGTCTGCGTTGTCCCAGGTGCCCGAAATATAAATCTGCATCTACCAATGAGCCAGTGACGCAAATTCTTCTTTCCAGTTGCTTCCTGTTCAGCATAAAACTGTTAATTTACTCTATAATGGAAGTAATCGGTAATGCCATAATGATTTGTAAAGCTATTAAAAAGTACGGGCATTCAGAAATGCGTATGCACAGGGTTTTCCCGCCTTTGGAAATGATGTGTGTGTGTTCGTACCAACAATGCGTTGTGCATAGTTGGGCAACTGCTGCGACCGCGTTGGATGTCACTCAAAGAAGCACCAGCGCCGGAAAAAAAATTAAAATGTAAAATCAGAAAATAATCACACACTGAACATGACTGTCTGTGTTGTGAATGACGGCTCAATACTTTAGGCCTAAACCTTATCTACGTTGTTTTCTTTTATTGCATCCTGAACTGCACTCATTTACTTGCATTGACTGACGCAGGACAAGACTCGATCACATACGTGCACTTGCTTGTAGACGCTGCTGCTGAGCTTCACTGCATGGCAGTTAAAACGTTCAGGGAAGACTTTGTTGCTATTTTGTTTTCCTCGTAACTATTGTAATTATGCTCCGAGTTTCAATCTGTTTTCGTAGTTTGTCATGTGTAATGCTCACGTACAACTTTGTAATTCGCTTTTGTGCTGTATTTTGTGCCGTTTGAAGGATAAAATATGGACGACCTGAATGCTGTTTTCAAGGTCATTGAATATGTCTTCATTGGCTTCGCCATATCTGACTTAAATTACAAATATGTCTTCAGATTTAACGTTGTACCACTATACCAGCAGTTATTTGCGTGTGACCAGACTTTTGCCTCACTCTGTATACAAATGATACTCAGAAAATAAAAAATAAAAAAACACAAATATTACTGTTTGCAGACGATACCATAATGATTTCAATAAATAAGAATTATGAAAACATGATTGAGAACCTACAATATGACTAATAAACTGACTGACTGGTTTATTTTAAATGAATTATTTATTAGCAATGAAAAAACTGTACACATGGATGTTACAGTCCCTGAAATGAAGAAAAGTGAAGGATTGTGGGTTATTATACCACGCGCCATGGCTGTTTGCTGTGACGTGCATGTCACGTGACTGGGCTAGTCCAATCAGACGGCCAAACAGCCGTTGTTCTCGTTCGTCATTGGCTAACTCATGGTGACGTCACGGCAAACAGCCATTGCGCATGATTTAAACACTATGGAAATTTGTACAAATTTAGAATTAAATCATGAAAACAAGAACTATAATAAGGAATGCATAAAATTGAAGGAAAAAAAGTCCAGTGAAAGATATTTGGGAATGGAAATAGATTCAAATTGGAATTTCAAAAGACACATAATTCAGGTCATAGCGAAAATAAGACAAATACTACCAAAAATCAATCCATTAAAGAATATATTAGAAGAAGAAAAAAATTAAATGACGCATGGATAGGATAGGATAGGATATGGATATGATACGCTGTTGAATTGTATGGATTTACATCAGACTATATGAAAGAATGCAAAAGACACAAAATAAAATGGTCAAAGTGTTGTTCGAAAAACAGAAAGGAATAAAAAATAAAATTGTATATATAAGACTAATAATATACTTAGAGTTATAGAACTTAGAATGAAAATAACCCATAATAACGCCTCAAGTATGTATAAAAATAGTAGATTTAATGAAATAGATAAGAGACTGAATGAGCCAATACACACAGCACCAAAATGGAATAATATGTATGGGGCAAGAAATATAAAGTACTACATACCAAATATTTTAAATAAATTACCAAGACATATGCTGAATCACCAGCATATTAATGAATTAAAACGGAAACTAAAACGAAAACTTTACAAGAAAATAACCCCATCGCGAAGTCTTGAATTCTGAAATCTGAAGTCTAAATCTTTAAAAAGAAATTCTTAATATTCAAACCTGTAATAACTATCATAAATTATACTTAAATTTCACTTTTAACAAGAAATAGATTTATTCTCACACAAGCTATTTTAATTAATAGCTACAAGAATTACAGTATATATAGTACATACGCTATTGTATTGCAATGGAATAATAAAATTATTATTATTATTTAAAATCATGACAAAACCATGTGATTCGTCAAATGTCTGTTTACATATAGTCAGAAGTCACCACTCCTCACTCTAGATGTACTCCTCACAAAATGTGAAAATATATCATAGCATTCAGTTAAAGCTTACGAAAAATGTACAATAAAAATTATTATTCCATACCTCATGCCCACTATCAAGGTGACAATCTTTGAAATTCTTCGTCATAAATTGCGTAACGTTTTCAAGCGTCTTTTGTCTTTTATCGACATCTGTCTCTTTGGGTAGCTTGAGACACACTTTGAAACCTTGGCCGAACTTGTTCTTCAGGTATTGGCCAGACCCCAAGCATTTAAATTCGCCTCTTTTCATTACAGCCAAACGTGTACAAAGTATTTCACATTCATCCATGCTGAAAGAGACGAATTAAATTGGATTTAGTGTTTACAATGTTAGATTAAAATAAGGTTTTGTTTAAATATTCTGAATAACGGGGAACATTTTCTAGGTGTTATCTATATAAACTATTTGGATATGGTAAAGTCTATGGTACAAAACAAATTTGTTAACACCGTATCCAATATAACCACTCCACTGCATTAGGGATTGGTAAACGAAGAATCATGCAGTGTCCAGATATTGTATTAAGAAAGGTATTTTAACTGACGAGCTAGAGCAACCTTCATAATTATAAGCTCTTCCATAAAGTGATGAATTCTTGATAGTATTTCGATTGTGTTTTGTGGAAGCTGCAAGCCTAATCAGTTTTAAAAAGTGGTGAATTTCACGTAGCAATTACATTGCTAGGTGCCTTGTGCAAGCCTTCGGAAGAAACCCTTCACGCACAAATCTTCGCCCTCAGTCTACTAATTTTTGTAAACCGATACTGTTTATTCGTATGTAGTTAGGATAAGTGGATACAACCAATCCCTTCTTTATCCTTTTGTGCTTAGAGTCGCAATAAATTGTATATTATTATTTGTAGGGTTATTGCTGATAGGTAAGGAAATTTGTTGTGTTTTCACCTCTCATTTCACACTGAACGATTACTACCAGGAGTGGCATAAATGAGGGCATGTAGGATTATCTGTGAAGATACTACAGCACATTCCATCTCTTGTGAGGCAAGAGTTAAAGCTGGATACTCCCACATCCTACAGACGTTTAGGATTTTAAGGTCACTAGCATCATACCCGGCTTTGCCTGGGGTTTTCTTTCGCCCTTGGTTTGGTTTGGCCCGTGGTTGTTTCCCAGTTTTCGGTCGGTGTTGCGTGAACATTAACTGTGACTGGCTATTTTTCTTCCTGTAAGTTTCCCTTTTCCTCCCATCTTCTCCCACCCCTTTCATACCATCATCTCCCTACCCTCACCCTCCCTTCTCCACTTTCCTTCCTTCCTATCCTGTTACCCACACAGATGCATTGCCCCACTCCCTGTTTATCGCTTTGGCTTGTGACGTCATTTATCAATGTTGCCTGAACGTTGACTGAGCTGGGTTGTTGTTTAGGATGTTGTTGTTCAGTTAATGGTTAATCATATGCTTATTGGTTAAAGACGCATAGTCCCCCACACGGGCATTTGCCATTCAGGCCCTCCTCCTCACTCTCAATATTTATTGCTTTGGCTTGCGCAATCCGTACCGTGTGTAAAATAACTATCCTTCGTGCATGGCGTCATTTAAGACATGCCTCTACGATGACAGCGCAGAGCAAATTGTTATTCGAAGCAACAATGTGCCAAATTCAACTTCTTTTCAAGGCAACAACGTAATAGTTTCAACTTCTAGCCAAAGAATTGACACACTCGTCCGTTTTCATTGTAGGGGTTCTCCTTCTGGGTAAGCGGAAAAAATATCCCCGGAATTAATATCCCCGGAAAAAATATCCCGGTATAAATATCCCCGGAAAAAATATCCCCGGAAAAAATATCCCCGGAAAAA
>JAHWFP010211274.1:0-23622 GCA_023313725.1 Lithobius niger | reverse complement strand
ACCCGGTCCCTCCATCTCTCACTATGTCTGTAAATGTGAAAAAAAAAAGAAAAAATATGTATATATAAATAAAAGCAGAAAAAATGCAGGCACATTTGCAGATTAAAATTGCAACGACGTGTTCCACAGTGTCGTGCATGGCCGCCTTCTGCTGTTTTAGTTTTGGCGTGGGCCTGCACATGCGAGTAAGTAAGTAAGTACGGGTTGGCTCGCTGGTTGGTTGGGATGGCTGGTTGTCAGTTTGTCTTAATCCAATGGGGATTGCGTGTGTGTGTGCGAGTGCGAGTGTGTGCGGGAGACTGACTGACTCTACTGACTTCGTTTCTTTTGTCTTGTGTAATACGTTGGCGTAATGAGCACGGCCCTTGGGCTGTAAGAGCTATGAAAGCAGTTTGCTCTGGAGAATGAAAAAAAAAAGAAAAAACGAAGAAAGAAGAGAAGAAGAAAAGGAAAAAAAAACAAATAAAACGGAAACCTTATAGCCTACAAAGAAAGCGGGAGTATAGTAGTGGTGGGGGAGGAAGGTAGGGTTTGGGCGCTAACGTAATTTCCACTGGTGTATGATTACATTCCCGGTGTGTGTCTGCAATTGTGACTTCCAGATACGACGACCCCACGTTTTTGAGGCATTAAATGAACAGTCAGTATGAATTCTCTGCACGCGTACATGCATATATACAATACCTCTCGAAAACTCTAGACGCGCGGCCATGGCAGTTCGTCGTTTCGGCATGTTATATGTATTATTCCACGTTTTCTTTCCTTTTTCTCTCCGTTGTTTTGCATATTACGCTTCCAGGGGGACCACTCACCGTGCTTTTGTATTCTTCCGCCACCCGACCGCACCGCGATAAACGTTTCATTTTGAGGAATAAAATAATGTCTCAAGTCGGACATCATTCTTGTAAAGTAATGCCGTTCCAAGATGGATTCTCTCTAAATCCCGCATTTTTGACGGCTTGCTGCGGGGGCTTTTATTTAAATGCAGGTAGGTTATGGTGCCGGTGCCCGCTCCGCGACGGAAACAAAAACTAGATATTTTTCGCTTCAGGCTGTAAAGTCAGAAAATAAACCAGCAGTGTTAACGACAGTTAGTTTATTGAGTGTTTTTTTTTTGCAGCGTTAACCAAAAGACATTTCAAAATGTGAATCAAGATGCACATCCCGCTCACGGTAAACTGAATTCTAGTGAAATACATAACAAATAAATATGTATCTCAAGTTCTACCGAAAACGTTTTAAGTGAGCTACTTTAAAAGATTGTATTCCTTTCCTGTGTTGGTCAAATTCAATTTCTATTCTGAAGTTTCAATTCTGGTCAAATTTAATTTCTGTTCTCCAATCAAGTTTCTATTCTGGTCAAGTTCCATTTCTAAAGTTGAGTTCATTTCTGCTCATAAATTAAGTTTTCATTCTGATAAAGTTTTTATTCTCAAGTTTGTATTCATTCTGGTCAAGTCCATTATTTTCTGCTTTCAACTCAAGTTTCAATTCTGGTGAAGTCTCATCTTTCTTTTAAATTTTGTATTCTGGTTAAGTTCCATTTCTGCTCTCAAGTCAAATTTCTATTCTGATAAATTGGAAATAAGCCTTCAGTGAAAATCGTATGGTGATTTTCGCTAATGGCTTTTTCCCCCCAATTTTCCTTATTATGTTATTTACAGCAATTTACGTCTATTTATTTTTCTATTGTGGTGAAGTTTCCAATTTTATTCTCGCGTTTCTATTCTGGTCAAATTCCATTTCAGCTCTCACGTTAAGTTTCTATTTTGGAGAAGCTCCATTTCTGTCCTTAAGTTTGTTTTCTGGTCTAGTTCCATTTCTGCTTCTAAGTCAAGTTTCTATTCTGGTAAACAGGAGATCAGCCACCAGCGAAATCAAATGATGATTTTCGCTGATGCCATTTTCCCAATTTTTCTTTATATTATTTACAGCGATTTATGTCTCTTTACTTTTCAATTGTGGTGAAGTTCCAATTTCATTAATTTTATTCTCGAGTGTCTATTCTGGTCAAACTCCATTTCTGCTCTCAAGTCAAGTTTCCATTCTGGTAAATTGGAAATAAGTCATCAGTGAAAAATCATACGATGATTTTCGCTGATGTCTTTGTTTTTTCCAATTTTCCTTAATATTATTTACAACGATTTATGTGTATTTATTTTTCTCTTGTGGTGACGTTCCACTTTTATTCTTGAGTTTCTATTCTGGTCAAATTTAATTTCTGCTCTCACGTCAAGTTTCTATTCTGGTGGAGTTCCATTTCTGTCTTTAGGTTTGTATTCTGGTCAAGTTCCATTTCTGCTCTCAAGTCAGGTTTCTATTCTGGTGGTGTTCTAGTTCTGTTCTCAGGTTTGTATTCTGGTAATGACTTCCAGTCCAATTTGCTAGAGTTAACATGCACTTACAGAATTCCTGTCTAGCTTCGTTTGGAGAACTGGCAAATTCCATCTTGGTCCACGTTAGAACCTCTCTCATCTTGCTTTTTTTGTTACCATTTTTTTTTTATTTGTCAACGCACATACATTACCTACTCGAGGTCTGCAAATACGTGTGGGCTGTAGAATTTCTATTGGTTGGAAAACAAAGTCTCCGCCCTGAACTTAAAACGAAATTGTCTGTGCAATGATCGTAATTTAGGTCTCGATTTTCATTCACCTTCAGAAAATAACAAGAGTCGATCGAATTCAATTCTGCATGAGTGAGTCGTTATTAAGGCATCGTGCCAAACCAGACGTGTCGTCGAACATCTGCCAAAGCCGCCACATTGACCTTGAGTTGGCGGGCAGACGGCAGTTTGGCACCAGAACAGTGACAGCGTCGAACGAACCAATTAACGAACGAAACCGTTGCCAATCTCTCTTGGGGGGAAAAAGACGAAGACAACAACATGTTTGCGACGCGACCAAAACCAGAAGTTCATGCGGGTCGGGGGGAAAAAAATGAACACCATTAAACTTTGGCAAAGACGATGAAAACGATCGAGGCTTTAACCAGCTTTTCGTTTCAATGTGATGTGTCCTTGCAGCAACCTCAGACTGAAAATGAAACAGGACCACCGACGGTTGAGTTAGCACAAGAAAAGCGTGTTTGAAATTAAACAAAACGCGACCAGTTACGTCTTTTTGAATGATAATGAAGAAAACAAAAGCCCAACACTTTGGTCTTGGCGATGTCACTAATGTAAATTTAAGAAAGACACACACACATTATTATTGTGTGGGGGGTGTGCTGGGAACCAAACTAACACGTTTTCCATAATAACGCTGCAAAATTCATTAAAAAATTCAACCATTTAACGAACTTCTGCCGCAAACACGCCCAGATGCAAAATTTCGTGAAATGGGTGAATTTGTGTGAATTTCACACAGTAATTTTACGTAAAATGGACCTCGTGCTTTTATGGTGTTTGTGTTGTTTGTAGATAGTCCCCAAAACACGCAAATTCCATCGAATCGAAATACTGTGTCCGTCTTTTATCAGCCTTACGACAATGCAAGAACTAAGTCTTTGTTTGAAGCATTTGCAAATTCTGAACTCTACAAAGATTAATTAATCACGTGCAAAGATAATTAATTTCTCTCAAATGTTGTACAGTACACAAAACCACCTGCCACAGAACCCTCCAAAACTTAAAAAAGTCAGAATGCAATAAGCATCATCACAGATTTTACATCAATTGACCCCTTTGAAATGCTGACCCCTAGAATAACAGTATATCATCCTTGCTCAGGTAGCCTGACATTTGAGTCCACAAGGCGGCGTCAATAGGTTTGTGTCTGTATTTATTCGACTCTTG
The DNA here is from genome assembly GCA_023313725.1 of Lithobius niger. NCBI lineage: Eukaryota > Metazoa > Arthropoda > Chilopoda > Lithobiomorpha > Lithobiidae > Lithobius > Lithobius niger. The sequence goes on along the minus strand of JAHWFP010211274.1, from coordinate 19,826 downwards.
TTGAGCCGTCTGCTTTCCGTCCTATCACCCCTACGAGTGGATGGACAATGTTCTACAATGCGGAAGTGTTGTTACACAATTATATGGCTAGGCGTTTTGATATTAAATTACAGAACAGTTGTCCATGGAACGTCATCGCAGGTGTTTGTCAAAGTGGCCAAATGTGTACACCATTCATGATATCTTCTTCGTACGCCATTTCCACATCTGCCATTTCTTAGTAAATAGCACTGGATCGAAACATCAGTGTTGATCAAAATATGCTTTCGGAAGGAGAAACGTGGGCTGCTGGTCCAACAAGTCGGCAATAAATTGCCAACAGTCAGTGATGCAAATGGTTATTTGATCACTCGCTGTTGGCAACTTGTAGGCAACTTGTTGTTTCCAGTAGCCCACATTTCCCGGACTAACATCACTTCATGCGGGATATTTGTCCCATTTTGGGACATTGATGTTTCGTCCACTGTGATTTACTCATCAACACATCATCGCCAAGCAAAATTCTTTGTATGATGTATCTTTGATAAAAAAAAAAAAAGACGTTACTCATACGGAAAAAAATGTATTGTTTTTTGTACAAAAGTCCGCCAGAACAATTTTTGATGAACATCTAATGAATAAGCACACTGACATCAACAATGCGTCACACGAACGTAGGTGTCATGGTGAAGACTTTTGCAAATAAAAAAATGAGACGAAAAACATCACGCATGAACGGACGTCTGACGAGCGATTTTATTGCGCGAGCAATTTTTCGAAGAGTAAAGGACAACAAGCATTTTTACCCGCATATAGTCAATGCTCTCGCCTTTTAGGCTGGCAGTCAGCGACCTCCTGGGTCCTTGCCAGTCCTGTTGCTCCAGCAACAAATTATTTTATTATTATTATTATTTTTTATTTAGGGTTGGCAATGATTTAATCAAAATCATTTAATCAATGATTAAAATCATTGATTAAATCATCAATAAAAATCATTGATTTAAATCAAAAAATCGATTAGTTGGATTTTTTGCAAAAAAAATCATGATTTTTTTCCAACCCTGTTTTTATTATTATGCAACAAAGAAATATCGGACAGACCGACCGCATATGGACAAAGTGCAGGGATCTATATATATAATTACACAAGATCCGCAACGCAGCCATCTGCATTTGCAGCGCAGCAGCAGCAGCAGCAGCAGCAAGCAGAACATACAATGCCATCTCCGCCATCTACTGATGGAACGGCAAATTATAAGAGTAGCAGCCAAGGCCCGTTGAGATAGTAGCTGCGTCCGGAACGCAACGGCCAGCAGCGCGAACATACGATGCCATCTACCGACCGAACGGCAAATTAAATGAGGGTGGAGGGGGGCGAGACGGGGGGGGGGGGAGGGGAGCGAGACGACGCGGAATGAGCGAGCGAAGCGAGTGACTCCGCTAGTTCTTTGTATTTGCTTTTGAACTTAATGACCTTCAGCGTTATTGTAATGATGCCGTAAGATTGACCATTGAACTTTGCTCCTCATAGCTTCCTTCGATTCTACTTTATAAAAAAAATTATGTTATGGCAGTTAGTTCCTCGCTGTAGCAGTAGAAGCATGTCGCTAATGAGGTGGATACTTCAATAAAAATAAAATTACCCGTTAACTTATCTTGAGGCCAGATTAGAATTCCTACTAATTATCTAGTTATCAAACTAAAATGCCTTTTTAGTTAAGCAATTTGAGTTGGCAACACGACACCTCCTATTTTGTTCCAACACCTCGCGACCGCCAATGCAACCAAAGGAGTAAGTTAAATTAAAGTTGTAAGCGTTTATTTCCCTTGTAATCTGGGGGCGAAGGCGCCATAAATGTGGAATGAACCTTGAAACGTTATCAGATCGTTCGCGCAACTCCTTATCTGTTAGAAGGGGTCAGGCAACCACTTAGGCTGGCCATCAGCTCCTAACCAAAGCTGCAGAACGGAAAGAAGAATGACAAACGAACTTCGAAGTTCCACGACTTTCCGGGACCACAAAATCTTTATATCGTACAGAAATGATACGTTTTAAAAGGAGCCAAGGTAAGCGAAATGTCCACAAAAAGAGCAGCGCCACAATACAAAAAGTTTGCAACAAGGACCAAAGACCTACGCAATGGACAATAGAGCAGTGACACGACGTATAGTATTATTGTATGTAACTCTATGCTGGAGCCTTAAAGGGTTAACTGCAAGGGGCACTGCAGAGAGAAACAGAAGGGCGTCATACTGAAGCCGATGCTGTAAAGAGTGATTTCTTAGACCTAAAATGCGCGATTTTTGTTGTTGGAGAAAACGACGTTATTTTAAGCCTAAGAAATCCGCTCTTCCGTTGTTTTTCCCTCCATTTTTATGTAGTGCACCTTGTAGTTATCCCCTCCAAAACCCGTACTGGTGCCAATATGGAGGCAAATGTCACTGCTCTATAGAGCAGTGGCACAACGCAGTATTATTGTGTATAACTCTATGGTGGAGTCAGTAACTGGGTTAACTGCAAGGAGCACTGGAGGGCGAAAAGAAGGTCGTCTTACTGAAGGCAATGCTATTAGATTGGATTTCTTAAGGCTATAACGCGCGATTTTTGTTGTTGGAGAAAACAACGTTCTCTTAAGCCTAAGAAATCCGCTCTCAAAGCACTGTCTTGACTAGAAGTGCCGTTGTTTTCCCTTACATTTTAATCTAGTGCACCTTGTAGCTATTACCTCCAAATGGTGTCTCGTAGCCAATATGACGTCACTTGACGCTGCTCTATATCAGTTCAATATCATACCGCCTGCCTTATAACAGTTACGCGCCGATCGCATCTACGCATTTACCATTGTCAAGGTCAACTGATAGAGTAGCTTCGTTCCTCGCAGTGAAAAACGAAGCTACTATCTCAGTTGGCATTGCGCCTAATAGACAAGCCAGCGTGAACGCATTAATTGTGTCGTCACAAACCGGAATGATTCTCGTATTTTAAAATCACAATTTATAATTTTCTAGAATAGTGTCTTATAATTATTTTGCTTCGGCGATCTATTGGAATAATAACTTTTAATTTTTATCGCATTAGTCTTTTAGAGTTTTGATCTCATGGTAATTATTAGCAAATTAGTACATACACACAGATGAAACGTCATGGTTATTGTAAGTGCGCAATGCATCATATATACGTTCGGGACGAACGTAAATGAAGTGCCCCTATACTCAACAGAAAATCTCCTAGACGCCACCATTTTAAAACGGATTTTTAGCTAGGGATTGACTAACGGTAATTAAATAAAACTTTGGGGCCGTTGTTGTTGTGGAGGATCGGAAAAAAATGGCGCTGGGAAGAATATCCCTTTAAATCCGTCTAATGCTAAGAGTTATTCTAGAATCAGGTCAACTTTGCAGCAGCGGTTAATTTGCGGGGAGAGGGTTGTAATGAATAATCCTGCGGACAAGGCATCCAGACACCCACAAGTTCACAAGAAGACAACTTTTAATTTTTGACATTATTTTCAACTTACACTAGCCGAGTTGCTTCCTAATGCTCGCTCGTTTGGCGGCGTCTCGCTACACTCGAGGAGATTTCAGGTTACAACTCGTATGCTGTTGACAGACATTCCCAACCAAGATGATCAAGCAACTGTTCAAGCAAGTGATGCTAATGAAGTACACTTTTTTCCCTAATACTTAAGTTCATAAACAAAGGAACAAAGCTAAAAACGGGGGAGAAGGGGATCGCGGAGTAGGGTTTCACGTGGAGTAAACCCCACAGCGACATTATTGACATATAAAACCTGTCCTATTGTGCTTTGGTTAAGTTATCCCTTTTCCCAAACAATCAAATGAGTTCATTTTTGTTACAGATTCTGCCTATGTTTTTATTCATATCCAAATTGTAAGGTTGCCAAGGAAGCAGACGATGAGTTCAAAGGCAAAGCTCAATCCTAATATGTTTTGGTGTGTTGATATCACTCCTTTGAAGGCCCGAACCATTCGAAACTTGGCGGTCCCTTTTACCAGTTTTGGTTTTTGAAACGATGCTTCTTACTGCATAGGTACGGGACTATACACATAGCATTATATATTAGGCATCAGCCAGAATTTATCCTTCGAGTGACCCTCGTAGGCTCCAGGGGTCTAACCTTTCAGTTCGATCCCCAACACCACATGGCGATTCATCGTTCGGCCACCAGTATTTACACTGGTTGAGAACAGTAGATCTTGCCAAAGGCTTTACGTTACGTGACTGGCTAACAGGTGCGATCCGGATCCAACTGATGTAACCACAGGACTCGCTCGTCGCCTGGATGTTGGGTACATGGTAGTAAGAGGGGCGCACCAGCTAAGATATCGGCAAGGTGCACCACGGAGTGCTGGCTCCGTGAATTGCGTGTTGCCGTACATGTAAGCCGTTACGAAATGTACAGTGTTGAATTCTGAACACTTTTTTTGCTGCACAAGCATTGATGCAGCACTTTTTCCTGGACGAACACTCCATTGTTACGATTTAGCATTGTTACGTGAGAAAGTTGCCTCATTCGAACTATTTCTAGCTTAGAAATGTGCTTTAACACTGCAACCGTTGTTCTGTTTCAACAATGGAAGGAAGTTGACACAAACATTGGCATCTGCCAGGAACGATTAATCCGTAAGCGGATTTCAGTGCAACATTTGAAGTGCTCAAAATTCAGTGTCCAATCTTGTACGTATAATTTTCTCAGTCCATTTTCAATTGTTTTTCCCCCTTCCAAGAAATATTGATGGGTGTACCCCCCCCCCCCATAATTGTTACATCCATAGAACATACACTAGTTCTTGCCTTGCAACGCGTAAATCTCTACCAATAAAAAATAAGAAAAAAACAACAGAAAATCTAGTCAGCATTGTAAAATCATGCGTGAATAAAAGATTCCGCTACAAATGAACCAACAATTTCCTCCCTGGACTCCCTCCCAACACACTCCCTGGACTCGTACAAAGCCCTATGGGTCACGTCAACTACCTGCATTTGCTGTGTGGCAAGGCACCTTTAGGGAGAGACGAGAGAACGGGAAAGGGAAACCATGGAAGCGAGGAACGCCAGACGATATGGCGACTACAGCGACTCCAGGCGGTCTGCCGACGCCACCTTGCTTCCAATAAAGCTGTCTTCCTCTCGTTCTCTCTCGCTCTCTCTCTCTCCCTACACCTGATTCAGCCTCACACACGAGAAAAGCCTCCACCCATCCACTCTATCTCGCAACACACAAGAGATATGATGAAGACTGGGCGTTGGGCGCTCAACTCTTAAGCCTCAGCCTACTGAGAAAATGGCAAGAAAAATGAGGCCGATGGCAGGCAGGCCAACGGGGCACACACTCCATCCTTTGCAGAAATGAGGTATCTCAGCTTAAGATGAGTGAGGTTTTTCCAAACCGCCTTAAATTGAATTTTCGACGACGAGATTTTCAGGTGTTTTGAACTGGATTTTCGAGTTTAAGTGCGAATGCGTTTCCCGACGTTTACCAGGAATGACGCCAGAGTAATATGAATGGAGTCCGTGTATTAAGAACCAACAATTGACCTAATTTGAGAAATGAAGAAAATTGAGGCATTATAGCTGTTAAGACATTCTGTATGTTGAAGACTAAGAGATATGATGAAGACTGGGAGTTGGGCGCTCAACTCTTTACGCCTCAGCCTCCTCAGAAAATGGCAAGAAAATGAGGGGGTGGCAGGCAGGCCTACGGAGCACACATTGGATCCTTTACAGACATAAGGTATCTCAAGCTTAAGGTGACTGATGTTTTCAGGATTTTTTTACTTTTACTTTTACTTAACGTTTGTCAGAAGTGACGCCGGAGTAAAATGAATGGAGTGTATTTGTGTGTGTTGAGAACCACCACTTTCCCAATTTGTGAAATGAATAATTCAGACATTGTAGCTATTAAGACATTCTGACAAGCTCTTTCGATCACGGAATTTTCCCTGTCCGTTCGTCCAGCAGCCATCATTCCAAATAAGCATCAAGCATCAGCTGTCCAAAATGTAAGCCACTGCTTGGGAAATGAAGAGTCATGGGTGAAAGTCTACAAAAAAATGACCTGGTAATATCTTAGTAGTTTAATGCGTTTACCAGAAATAAAATATTAGTAGGTGTGTTGGTGGCTATACCGTTGTTCTATTTTTTGTTTTTTTAAGTTTCAAGACTTCATTAGCAAACAATAGTGGAACACGCAATTATTTTATGATGCAGATTGTAATAATGAAAACACGAAGGATGGGTCAAAGGGTTCAGACATGGGTCAAAGGGTTCGCGCGTCGTTGTGGCGCAGGTGAAGGCAGACGAAAACCTACTCTACAAACGTGACTGACGGAGTATGAAACCAACGCAGGCTGAAAAGAGACGGTAAACAATAGGCAGTACCTACAATTTCAGCATGTTAGTTTTCATGAGTAACATATGAATAAAATGAGAAAATGTTGAAAAGGATGACACGGGATGGAAAAATCGAGAGATGATTCAATATGTAGCCACAGTGGAGAGACGGCATTTTACATGTGTCCTATTATATTTTATTGCAGAAAAAGTACCACAATGTTACGAACTATTTGCATTACTAGTGGAACATTCTATTTTGTTGGTTTTTCGGAAGCCGAGGTAATGATTAATAGGGACAGACGGAGGCATTCCTATTGCGACGCTAGAGGTGGAATTCTTGGACCGTCGCAAGACGAACTACCACGATAGCCTTTGATGTTTTCATTAATCAAGAACGAAAGTTATTAGAGGTTCGAAGGCGATCAGATACCGCCTAGTGCTAACCATAAATAACACTATGTATTATGTTAATGAAAAAGTATATCACAGAGCAGAGGTTAAACGAAGCAAACAGTCTGTGGAGGCCAAGAAGGAAGTTCCTTCTATACGTTCCCCACCAAGAAAGGTTGACCGGTTACTAAGTTCCCCGGTAGCGCAGTGGTTAGAGCACTCGGCCTAGTGTGCGGCATGTCCTGGGTTCGAGTCCCAGTCGGGGCAGTTGCCATTTTGCCATTTCTTTGCTTTCTCAAATTACTACATCTTGTTTTCCACATGGCCTATTCTCACAATACTGTTTGCTTCGTTATGTACTATGTTTTTTGCATTACGAAGTGTTCACAAATACGTTTTCCATTTTTATTTTAAACAGACGCCCTGAGTAGTAAAACTGACAAATTTATTGGTTTCAGCTTTGGCCGGGAGCAGTTACAGCTTAGTCTTGGTTTCGGTATCGAATTGCTGGTGTCGGCGGTGGTTTCGGTTTCGACCGAAACTGAAAGAAAAGTGGTTTTGGCAGATCCGAAATCACTTACGCTTCCAGAGTCGGCTAAGCTTGAACCTGCTTTCCTTGCTCCGCTTAGCGCAGCGAGGAAGGCACCTTCAATCTCAGGAGGCCTTATTCACTTCACTACATATATATATGATATATGCAGCATGATATAATTTTCTGATTTTATCCTGGCCTTTTATTTGTTTTTAAAATTGCTACTCAGATTAGGTGAGGGTTCGGTTTTTGGCCAACATTCGTATTCGGTTTCGGTTTGGACAGAACCTATGTACTCGGTTTCGGTGGCACAGTCATAGCTTATGTTTTGGTTTCGACAGTGGGTTCGGCTTCGCCCTAAACTGAAAAAAAAAGCATTTTCGGTCGACCACTAATCTGCTATACCCCCAAGCAAGTACTTGTAAGAGGTACAGATGTAGGATAAGATCTAGACTTGGTGTTTGTTTAACATTTCTGTAATGTGTGGTGCAGTGGCATCCCGGACAACTGTACTGCGACTGAGGTTGGCGCTAATGACCTACCTGTCGACGCGCCATTAAGCCTCAATTTCTGCCCCCCCCCCCCCCCCAGCATGTGTGGATGTGGATCCACTCTTGTTATGGCACGGCTTTGGGCGTAGTTACTCTCATCTCATCTAAAACTAGGCAATGCTGATATGTTTTAGGGTAGATGTAACACTACCCAACGAATGACGAACAAATAATTAATCGTTTGCACGTGTCCATCTTAGATTTTTCACATTTGGCTTAATGCCTCCTTAAGACATTTAGTTTTTATGCGCCACCGTCTGTCAGCAGGTGTAATCGAGAGCAGCTATGAAGCAGCGGAAGACATTCAACGCCGGCTTTCGTAACTGGTCCTGCAGCGGAATCATTACCAAAGTGACACAAGTTTCATCGGATCTGTTATTGAGACGCCCCATTCGAAATGCAGCCTCACTTTTGGGCGGTTAACTTTAAACTATACGTGGCAGAATCTAAGTAATTGCATAAAGCGTCACTGTAGAGGCAAGCGTGTTAGATGAAGTATCTCTGTATCTCTATAGATGAAGTAACTCTAGATGAAGTATCCCTAGGTGAAGTATCCTTAGATCTCAAGATCTCTAGATGAAGTATCTAGATCCCTAGTCGATCTTCTAGAAATACTAGATCTAGATCTAGATGCTATAGATCTTTAGGTACTGAATCGCTAGTATCTCTCGATCTGTAGTATCTCTAGATGAAGTATATCTAGCCTCGTGCAGGAATTGTATCGTTTCACAGCGTTGGTTCTGTTGCTGCGTCCTACTCGCCGCATATGAACGTTTTTACCCCCTTTATCGTTTAACTTTCGTCAGGTGAATACTTAAGCATGCTTTCTAAACGAATTTCGAATTTCGGTCGACTTCTACTCAGTTGTCACTCACGTGGAGCGTATTTAGACACGTATTTGCATGAGTAAGGCTCATAATTTGCATTACAGGATATTTACTATGTAATCTTTAGGTATGTAGGAAGGCTAGGCACGGACAACTTTTTCGTACTCGTGGAATGCTTAGAAAATCACAATGGAGCCCCCTGGTGCGCACTAGTTGAATTTGGCTGAACTAGCGATTCTGTACCCACTATGTTTATATAGGGTATTTCATCTCAACGGTGCCAGCGGGAGAATTTCTCCTAACGTATGTGACATACATCCGTCATATATAGTTGTATGATGTCACGTTAAGGATGTTAGGGAGAATCCATTGGTGTAACCTAATATGACCTTGAGTCCATTCTTCAAGGTCATCAAACTGCAATCACCGCCCATCTTAATAATAGACGTAGTCTGAATTGCAAACATGTGGAGCTCGAGAAATGAAAGGCAGTAAAGAAAACTCAATGGAAATCGATCAAGATGTTAAGGAGATAAGGTAAAATTAAGCAGGCGTTCCAACCCCTGGAAACTTCACTGCTGCACACCTGTGCATACAGTAACGCCATACTAAAGTAAAAATCCGAAATAATGGGAAGGCATGTGATACTACCACCACAACCATTATCGTTAGCTCTTGTTTTCTTCAATGAAAATGGTAGTGGTGGTATAGTATCACATGCCTTCCCATTATTTCGGATTATTCTTTTATAGTGGCGTTACTGTATCCACAGGTGTGGGCAGTGAAGTTGCCAGGGGTTGGAACACCTGCTTAATTTTAACTAAATACAGATGCAAACCTATTTACGTTGCCTTTTGGACTTATATGTCAGACTGCTTGAGCGGGGAATCGAACCCAGGACCTTTGAAACCAAAGGCCAAGGTCCTACCGCTAAGCCAGACTGAGCCGTGTCAGTCTGGCTCAGCGGTAGGACCTTGGCCTTTGATTTCAGAGGTCGTGGGTTTAATTCCCCGCTCAGGCAGTCTGACATACAAGTCCAAAAGGCGACGTAAATAGGTTTGCATCTGTATTTAGTTATTTCCTGTGAGCCTTTGGCTTTCTCGTCTTTAGTGCTTAATTTTACCTTATATCCTTAACATCTTGATCGATTTCCATTCTGTTTTCGTTACTGCCTTTCATTTCTCGATCTCTACATGTTTCTAATTCAAACTACGTCTATTATTAATACGGGCGGAGATAGCAGTTTAATGACCTTAAAGAATAGGCTAAGGTCGTATCAGGTTACACCAACGGATTCTCCCTAACATCCTTAATATGACATCCTATAACCCTATACGAAACATGTCAGAGACGTTAGGAGATATTCTCCCGCTCCTGTAGGAACCGTTGGGAAGAAACACCCTGTCTATGAGGCTTCTTCAATCCCAAAGTATCCTAAACCGATCCAAGTCATAATCATAACAGAAGTCATAACCATACCAGCACAACTGGGCATGTAAATTTGTAAGGCACGCTGCTTAAGGGGCAGAAGAAGGCAAGGAAAAGATTCCGATTTTTTTCTTTTTTTGTTCTGCTTGCCTTTCAAAGCTAGGCAATGGCAGCGCAAACGGCTTTGGTTGGCGTGAGGATCAGTCGTTTCACGGCAAATCGTTGGGTTGGCGCGTGCACTTGAGTGCCTGCTAGCCAAGAAAAGAAGGAACAATCTGCAGTAGCGCTGCAGTAGGCAATGGCGCGTTTCCAAAATCCCCTTGGCTCATTCCTTCGTTTCCTCTTCTCCCACCTTCTTGCCTCCGGGCCAAGTTTAAGGCTGCTGCTGCTTGCTACCTTGCCGTTGGCTACAAGGTGGTTGTTGGTTGGCGCACACACACACACACACGTAGCGAGAACACAAGTAAAAGAGTAAGGACCCAAAAACAGAACCCCGCCCGACACCCGTCAACAAATTTTAAGAAGAGAGAAAAATAACGATGTCAATTTCAACTGGAAGACCAACAAAAACTTTCTTTCTGGCGTGGTCTGCAGGACTAATACAATCGTGAGGTTGGGTTGGGTTGGGCTGGCTGTTAGGAGGAACAACTAAAAGGGGGAAAAAATAACCATCAACCTGCTTCCTCTTTTGTGAAGGAAAAACGGTGCGGAGTGTGTGTGTGGCAATCAGGAAACATGTAAATGTGGCAATCAAGATCAGGCCCGGAAAAAATAAAACTTAACAAACCTGACACAGGAATTAAGTAGTGTAAACTGTACAAATACAAACAAGAGAAATAAAGCTACGGTTTCTTTACTTAGTACAAATACAAAACAATGGATGGCCCCCGTCATTAATCTACATTATAATCCTGGATGTAGGCTAAAAGGAATGCCAAAGCAAAAAGGAAGGCCAAAGCAAAAGGGAAGGCTAAAAGGAAAACCACTTCTCCCCTCCTCACTCCCGCACTCCCTCACTCTCCCACTCTACGTGCATGGAAACAGGAGGCAGGCATGAGTGGTCGAGCAACTCAGTAAAGGCTCAATCTGACAAGTCGTCGGGCCGAACAATCACTTCTCCCCTCCTCGCGCCCGCATTGTAAATGCGCTCTCCCATTCTAACTGCATTGAAAGAGGAGGCAGGCATGAGTAGGCGATCAATCCTACAAGTCGTCGAGAACAGTGCCGGGAATATGTCCCGAGAAATGTGTCCGTAAACTTAATTCATGACCGGCCCCGTGCATAGCACGGGTTTCCTCTAGTCTATTATAGTAAGAGATTAAAGACAAAATTTGCGTGTTTTATTATTCTGTTTTCCTGGAGATTCTATGGAGGTAAATTACGGTAACTGTTGAGAACACTGTTGAGAACAAAATCAAGAATACTGCAGACCACTCTGCCAGTAACCAGTAGCTAAGACAAAGAGCGGTTGGAGAATTAGGCCAGGCAGTACACAACTGTGTGTACTGCCCGGCCTAATTCTCCAACCGCTCATTGTCGGGCACATGTAGGGCAAGCTGTATAAAGGACTAGACTGAACTAGTCTTCATAACCTAAAGCTAAATCATAACATCAACACTTTGGTTGAGAAAATGTAACTTCAAATATGTAGTCAGTCCTATCTGTACCAGTGCCATTTCGTCAGAGTTGGTTATCAAAGACGTGTAATGCCATCCTTGATTGCGTGAAAGGTCAGGAAAAATGAAGACAGTGAAAACAAGCCAAGGGCCGGCTTGCTTGGACAGCTCCACCCTTGACTCCACCAGCTTTTCTGGTCTTCCCTTAAAGGGACATACCCTCCTTCCAAACGGGATAATACACCAGCTATTCTCGATACTCAGATGAAATACAATCGGAAGGCTTTATTCATTGATCGTTATTAAGTCCTTTGTTGTAAAACCATTTTATAAGGTGGAGGCTATAAGATATTCTTCTGTATATTCCTGGGACTATTTTCCGTGCATCCTACGCCAAATTCTGATTCCCGTGCTTAGTCATTGCGACTAGATTCGCAATTACCTCACTGGTTCATTCAAAGCACTAGTCTCAATCAAGGTATGGTGCTTTAATCCTAATCTTCCTTGATGGTGGGCATCCTGATATCGACCCATTGAGCGCACTAAGACTTCAACGTGCCTGGAAAAAAGCCATGGGGAAAAAGCCTGGAAAAAATCCGAAGGAAAAAAGCTGTGAAAAAAAAGCAGAATTGTTTTGACGACTTTTCGTATTTTTTCGTGTTGTTGTTTTTGTATAGGTTCGGTTAGTTGCCTTAGCTCGAATTTCATCAGGCAGGAAAAGGAAGTCTCACGAGGACACGTATTTTTTTCTGTGGGTTTTTTTCGATGATTTTTTCCTTTAGTTTTTCTCCGTGGCTTTTTTCCTCGGCTTTTTTTTTGTAGATTCGTCTGCAGTGGTTACACGGCAAGAAGGCAAGTAAGAATTTGAAATGTTACTTGTTTCGTTTGCTTGTCATATGACGTCATCTGAACTGTTCAATGTTCAGGTACTTACTGCACACTGCTTAAGTACGTTGTTGGCCGTTTAGTTGTATTTTTGAACGCAACTTTCGTTTGAAAAAATGTCGGACCCGTTGCTAATCAAAGGAAGGTTTTATTTTAATATTAAATACACGGTGTAAAAACAAAAACTGGTTTATTACTATTCAGAAATAATAAATAACGGATTAAAAAATAATAACAATAATAAATGCTAACTATTCTGGAATCCATCAGTTTTCTTAAAATTCCTTTTTGCAAACTAACGATGATGTCAGGCTGCTCTAGTTAAAAAGCCGAATTAGAACTGTCTTGTTTGGTTGAACTTTTTACGAATGCTTGGAATGCACCCTCACACCCCTGCGATGTCATTTGATGGTGTTGGTGGATGCGAATTATGTACATCGATCAGTGCTCACGCAACTACATATTATTAATTCTTAAATATAAGGATGTGCCAGTGTCATTTTATGTGAGGGTATGAATATCACATGAAGTTGCATGTGTATTTTATTGCTGCTTCAACCATCCTAACTTTAATACATTTAAGCTGGCTTGTTTTGTCGAAACCTAGTAATTAACCAGTGGTAAAAATTATTCATGACTTTGTCGTGCTTAATTCCCACGTAAATTGAGCGGCTAGATTTTCCTAAATTATTTCAATCGGAGTGAGGAGAGTATGATAAGCAGGATTTACATTGGGCAGGCATTGAACAACAGCTTTCGTCAGGTTGGTTCGGTAATTCAGAGTGATGTAATTGGGGAACGTAGCTGAAACTAGCACTGATGCTCGCGCTATTGGAGAAGACCTTGTCATTCTTGCTGGTTTGTAAAGAAAAAGTCATCATTCTCAAGTTGCCCTGATCCTTCCGGTAAGTTAAACTTGTCGACAGTCAAGTTCGAATTCATTGCTTTCTAACTACACTTAGTTGTGAAGGGACTTTCTCGGATGCATTGGAGTTGTGAAAACCATCCATCGTGCACATGGGCCGACCGCGCCGAGTTTTTTAAAGTTAAGAAAAAACACTTAGGCTCCTTTGTCTGTGCCTGCTTGGGATCCGAATAGAAGACCAAATATACAAGACAATTGGTCCCAGTCCCCGGGCACCCTCAACGACACTGGTCTCACCTTGGGATTTGCAGTTCCTCGCATGAACACTGGAGAGGTTGATTGTAACTTCAACTCATCATATAACTTTAAACAATGAAATCCGTGTATTTTACAGTGTTATTCTTTACGGTATTGTTGCAACCCGAACGTAACGTCCACCCTAAAGTGTTGGTTTCTATATCCATTTTCCCTGAATGTTGCCAATCATCTAGTAAGTCAGCAACATTTTGACCAATTCGTTAGAATTATTCCTTTTTTCAGCTTCCCATTGCCCAGTTGCAATTTACCTGGCGTGCCCTAGTACTTAAATGTCAGCTCATACTGAAGCAGTAATTTTAAACCGTCAAATTTGAACATTTTTGCTCAACTGCATTCGCGCTAAGGAACTCTGAAATTCAGGTTTCTCCTCACTCTACTGGAATACGGTAAGGCTAAACCATCTTCTAATAATTCATTTTAAAATTAATTACGAAATAGTCCCAAGTGAGAAGCACGTTTAAAATACATGTGTAGCTGAACTGATTCAATTTTAAATTTAACGAATTATATGAAATATATATAAATATTCATTAAATTTAATGAGTTGATGCTGAAGAAATTCTACAAAGGGGAAGTGGGAATCCACGGAACAACGAAACTTCCGATAATGGTTAGACCAAGAGAACCAAAATAGGTCAGAATAGGTTCCAGATAATAAGTCTGGCAGGGTCTTTATTACTACCCTTTACACGTAGTAACCCAGCTCTCATCGACTTAGCCTTTAAACAAGCGTGTTCTCGGTGTGTTCTGCTAGGCCACTGCAAAGATGATTGCCTCTAAGCTACCACAAGTGCCATGGCCTACTGGAACACATCAACTACAAGAAGTGAAGAACTCATTCCGTTCACTTGCTGAACAAACTCGAAGCTTCGCTCGGAGTTTTCATCTGAAGACAACAGAAAAAAATAAACGTTCGACTGCTGTCTAGACTTGGTCTAGCACAGGAACGGAGGTTGGTGTAAAAAGATATAAATTGATTGGTGTATAAATTACTCGGCCCTTTCATTCACACTCACTAAATCCAAGTAAAACTTCAACCGCTGTATACACTCAAGCCTAGCACACAAGCTATGATCGTATGAAATCAGTCAGTTAAAAAATTCCTTATACGGTGGATTGATTTTGTAGTGTAAAAATTCGCCGAGTTGGGTGCTGGCATACAGCAAACATTGGGGCAGAACATTTCTCTTTTCTAGTGGAAGTCTTTATCAGCTTCTAGTGTAACCCGAGAAAGAACATGTTATATGTCAAACAATGGAACAGAACATCCCTTTTTCCTAATGCAACCTTTATCAACTTTTAGTGTAACGCATTATAAGCCGAGACAAAACACACAATAGGCCCTATTAGGTCCAATTCTCAGCCCAGTGCCGGTTTTTTTTTCAAGTCCTGTGTGTACATTGGTTGGATGAGCGATTCAATCGGGCGTCCACTTGGTATGGAGACCAGGACTCGACGATTGAGCTGCTGCTGCTCACCTTGTTTAAAGCAGTAGTAGGACTTTAAAATCGCCCCTGCTGCTTCTAAAGGACTCAAAACACTTTAAGAAACGTGCGTTGCATACCATATTTTTACTAAATTTTCAAATAAATACTTTACGATCTGTGCATCACGTCAGCTGGTTACACTATTCACTGACAAAAAATATGAATGTAATACGAAATAATCTAAAATCCCGTATATTTTGTGTAATTTTAAAAAGTGGGACAATCTTAAAGTAACAAGATTGTTGCCATGTCAAAAAATATATCTACATTACCACAATGAACATTTATTCAGCAGCAATTTCTTCAATTCTATTTCCAATTGTAGTAGTGTATTTTTGTGTGTGTGTGCGTCATGTCAGAAGACCCTTTCATTGTTTTTTGTGAGCGGGAAAATGAGGACACCATGCATCAGCTCAAAATGACACGTCCTACGCAGCTGCATCACCACATGTCACTATCACAAATCTCATTCACAAAAACGGTTTCTCATTACTGCTAAAAAAGACAAAAAAAAAACAATAGAAATAAAAAAAAAACCTGAACCAAGATAAAAGAGAACCAGTCACGACACATGAGAGTACCACTCCACAAGCAAGACATAATTCGTATTCTTGAAACTTTCCCACAAGCGGACTTGATACGTGGAATTAATGCGGTGGAAAAACTACGAAGTAGAACAGTTGATGGTATCAAGTTTGATAGAATGCTGTATGCCACCTTGGTGTCGTCACTAGAGGGTATTTCAACCTAGACAAGATTGATGGGGGGGGGTCATATTTTCCAGCCAAATGTTTGATGCACAAGTGAAGGTTGCCACACAACGTTGATGTGTTATGGCCACAAACGTTAAGACTTCAAAACCCAAACGAATTTACATTTTTCTTGAAAGATTTATGCAGCTGTCCAGAGTCAACTAGTAATACTCGCACTGTCGTCCCCAAATGGATCGTTTATAATAAAAGGCACACTCTAACAGGGCAAGAATTCACAAGTTTCACACAGCCACAATGTTTTAATGTTCACCGAATGCAATATGAATTCTGGGGGTTGTCGGGGTCCTTTGACCCGCAGAGCGTTTTGCTAGCATTTTATTGACGAATTTTAATTGTGTGTGAACACGCCCATAATTAATTACACAGCATTGGGTGAAAATTAAAACATTTGTGGCTGTGTGAAACTTGCAGGTTCTTACCCAGTTTTGGGGGTGTCTTTTATTTTTATCCTTACAAATTTGCTAAGTTACTTCGTTTTTATATCCGTTTATTTAATTTCAAATACGATAAGTAGAAATAGCACTGTGCCGCATTTGTAA
This sequence comes from Lithobius niger, assembly GCA_023313725.1. Taxonomy (NCBI): domain Eukaryota; kingdom Metazoa; phylum Arthropoda; class Chilopoda; order Lithobiomorpha; family Lithobiidae; genus Lithobius; species Lithobius niger. The sequence continues at coordinate 3,278 of JAHWFP010211274.1, read as the reverse complement.
GTACTTACCAAGACGTAAAGTGTAAAAGTGCATAACTGCAAGAAACCTAGATTTCTTTTTTTCTCGTAGTAGCTTAAGTCTTTGCTAGGTATTTTTCAAAACTTGCAATACAACGTTGTGTAGCAACTGATTCATTCTGCGATTTCCCCCTCCCCCTCCCATTTATCCCAACAAATATTGCAAAAATAGATTACATTGAAGGTGAACAAGTAATAATAAGGTTAGCGTGGTTACATAAATATCTTCAAGTACACTATAGTGGCATTCAAAGCACAAACACGCGTTAGGTCTCGTCACCATTCTCATTTCTTTTGCCCCTCCCTAACATAACTCGTAGGTGCGCTACAGTCACGTAATATCTTCACTGTCCCTACAACTGATTTCGTGTTTTACAAGGTTTTTATTTGGGGGCGGGGGAGTGGGGGGGGGGGATTACGAAGATGTTTCAGCGTTGTTCGTTCTTCTACAAACCTTTGAATAAACAAATACATTATTTAGCACGTTGATCTAGATTGGTTTTACAAAAACTTAAAATTTTATTTAGAAAGGCTAACAAAACACTTCATTCACTTATACCAGAAGTGGCATGAAGCAGGAGTCTCCCACACAATTATACCCCACACAATTATTATACCCCAGAGTCCAGACACCACGCGAACAGTTGTCAGACTATAAGGGACCGTTTTTACTTTTGCTGAAACCGCGCGTTCAAATTACGCCGGGTAGGTTTTTTTTACCCAACAAAAAATTTGTTAGAAATACCACTTGTGCTGCGAATAGTCACACCACGTCGTGTCATTTCTCAAGCAGTAGCGTTTAAATGTACTTTGAACGAGGAACGTATAGTGATTCTCAAACCAAGGTCGACTTAGGTAAGGAAACTGCGTATCTTACTTTCCACCACCACCACACCGGTTGTCATGCGAGCTAGAATGGTAATGCACGTTAGCAATACTTTGGTAAATCAGATTTAGACGACGATAAATCAACTGGTCGAAAGCCAGAAAGCGACATCTGCAGCTTCTCACCCAGGCGACCTTGCGAAGGGCGGTGGAATACAGAGCAAGAGCTACAACATGGACACTCCCACATCCCATGGACGTGTTTACATTTATGAGCTCCTGCTCATACGCACTTTAGAGCTGTTCTACAAAGTTAGGCATGCCTTTCGACAATTATGATCGAAAAGTCAAGCAATATGCCAACGATTTTTTTTGCACATTTTTTTAGCTTTAAAAAGTGTTCCTAATCGTGAAGTGAACGAGGCATATTTTATCGGTATCAGCAGGGTGGTTTCATTAAATTTCATTCAAAAGTTCATTTTAGGGCACGACTTTATCTTCAGGTGAAATCACGGCTCGAGCATTTTTCTGAAGTAATAAAACCAGTTACGAATGCGATAAAAAAATTTTCCAAATGTAGAAAAAGTTGATTGCCATGTTTACGCAGTTAACTGTGAATGTTGAATGGCGATCATGAGCTCACTTTCAACATGGATTGATTGCCCTGCATCTGTGCTCGTGTGTTGTTGTGTGTTTTTAAATTGTAAGTACCGTTTTTCGACTTTTATACCGTTTTATTGTAAGAAATTCCTGTGTTTAGTAACGTTTAGGTGAAAAAAAAACTGTAAGGTTATGGACGAATTTATTAAATTGTGAATTTTCTGTACTTGTGGTGTTTGGAACATGTCAGAGGCATCCGTTTTATTCAGCTATACCGACCCGCAGATTCAACTTTCAATACAGTAAAGGCGCTTTTACTAGTAAGAGCTCTTTCTATGAAGTGCACTTTCAGCTGTACTTAATGGCTAGCTATCCTCAATTTATCACTTATCACATTTCTGAAGGACAGGCTAGACCGACTCCAAGAAATAAACAACCTGCACCGTGATACGTCCGAACCGGAAGGGAATAGCTTTAAGCCAACAAACTATTATGGGATGGGGGAAAAAATTCAGATTTGTGTTCGGTGGAGGAGGGACCTTTTTTCGCCAAGTGAACGTCAAATTCAGGCAAACACTGCGAGGGCTGCAACTAACTGCACGTCAGTCTGGCTGGTTTTTTGGCTGGAATCCCAGGTCCCAAACACGGAAGACAAACATCTCACGACAAATGCTATTGATTCTGCCAGTTCCAACTTGGGATCCCAGACCACCAAAATTCAATAACAACGTAATGGATCAAGAGGAGAGGGGAAAAAAGAAACCTGCCCAAAGCTCGCCAATAGCAAACTTGTCTGGTAGAGAAATAGGACTGCGAAGGGAAGAAATCAAGTTCCACAAAAAATGTACATGGTTTTACGACTGAGTTACCTTCCACGCTGTAATGTGGAGCCCGAGTTGCAACGTGGTAGTAATCGTTACCTGCGACGGTGTGGCTGTAGATAAAGCCATTACTATCAAGCTCCTGATTGCTCATGTTATAACTGCCGGTAACTTGAAATCAGCAGATATAGTTGTTGAATGCAAAGCATTACCAATTGTATGAGGTGAGTCAAACAACTGGCGATTACTAGTCATCTCGTTTATTCTACAGGGAATAACTGTAATGTCTGGTAATGTTTAATGACGTACCAAAGACATCGAAACAATAACAATAACAAAAAAAAAACAAGTACTGAAGCTCTCTTTTTCAAGTTGCAGACCACGTAACAGACCTCGTAGTATCTTGCAAGTCCGGACAGCCCCCTTTTCCAAGTTGCAGACGTTGCAACAGACCTCTTTGCACCTTACAGCTCCGGAGAGCCCTCTTTTCTAAATTGAAGACCTTGTAACAGAGCTCTTTGCACCTGACAGCCCTCTTTTCCAAATTGAAGACCTTGTAACAGACCTATTTGCACCTTACAGCTCCAGAGAGCCCTCTTTTCCAAGTTGAAGACCTTGTAACAGACCTTTTTGCATCTTACAAGTCCGGAGAGCTCCCTTTTCCAAGTTCAGACCTCGTAACAGACCTCTTTGCATCTTACAGGTTCAGAGAGCCTACTTTCCAAGTTGCAGACCTCATGACAGACCTCTTTGTTACCTCATAGGTCCAGAGAATCCTTTTTTTCTAAGTTGCGTACTTCGTAAAAGACCTCTTTGCACCTTACAGGTCCGGAGAGCCCTCATTTCCAAGTTGCAGACCTCGTAACAGCCCTCTTTTTACCTTACAGGTTCGGAGAGCTCTCTTTTCCAAGTTGCAGACCTTGTAGCAGACCTCTTTGCATCTGAGAAGTCCGGAGAGCCCTCTTTTTCAAGTTGAAGACCTTGTAACAGATCTCTTTGCATCTTACAATTTCGG